>MU224600.1:1580262-1604713 GCA_018584345.1 Thuja plicata
AACCTTGGAGTTTTTCTCATGTCCTTCATGAGTAATTACTTTTCAAGAGAGGGTTGAGTGTTTGATATCCTGTATCAAGTGTTTAATCCTATATGTTATGTAGTGGTACAAAACTAACATCAACAGATAGCAGCCTAGAACATAAGGCCTCCACTCTCCCAATCATGTCAGAACTGATCCTGCAAATCTGTTTTCTAAGGCTCATTGTCAACCTACGCTGGTACCCTAGGTAAGAAGATAGGCATGAGAGGCCTCAAGTTGATGGTTCCTTTTTACTGATTTGGGATTCCACCATGAACTGATTTCTCTCCATTATTGCCTCTACTGTTGCCTCCATTATTAATGTTTGAATTAGCAGCATTATTCGCATCAATGTTCACTCCCATTTGACAAGCCATTAATTCTATTGAAAGCTCTAGACACTGCTTTTGGGATCTTTGCTCTGCAACTTGTTGCCCTCTAACCAAAGCATCCAACAAATTCAGAAATCTCTCTTCCCCTGGATCTATTGCATTCCTGTCACCCATATTTTTTGTGTTATGTCTCTCTAATGCCCTCTGTTCTTCTGCAACAAATTTTGGAGCAGATATGCTTCTGCGTTAATGTAGTGGAAAAGATGATTGCTTCCAACCTGACAATCATTGCTCTGTCATATTGTACACTCCAGGATCCCAACATTCACTGCTCTGATACCACTGTAGTATCTTATGCTATTTGCCTTGGCTTTTTTGTTTTGTTTTGTGTTTACTGAGAATATATTGGGACAAAAGACAGAAGAGATAGAAGAGCAGAAATGTATTGCAAAAGGTTGCAGATTTATAATAGCAAAGTGACAAAGAAATAACTTGCAATATTCAAAGCTCAAACCAAGTATAATGTGAAAGTACAATGCAGATATAAAACTGGAGATACCCAGATGATAAAATCTGATTACAAAACATTAAACTAATGTACCCATTTGCTGATAACATAAAGATACAGAGCAGCAGTATCAAAAATTCAGCAAATGAAGGTATCCAAACCCTAGTCGCTCAAACCAAACAACTCCAGAAATGAAGGCTTGCAACAAGGAAGGATAGACAAGAGAGATGAAGCAACAAAATGCTAGAAAAACCCCCTCAAACCCCAGTCAACTCCTCTATGGGTCCAATAAACCACTTTAGTAAGTATGGCCTCCTTTAGAAAGTATGGCCAGCAAGGAATAGACCAAATATATGCAATGAACTCTAAAAATCTCCTCAATCAGCCCTCGTGAATAATCTCTAACACTCTGCAGCTCTGAAAACTGAAGGAGAAGATATCAAACACCATTGAATCTCGATTATGATCTCTGTGTGAAATCACCAAGATATTCTCCAGATAGTCTATCAACAACATAAAGAATGTTGCATGTAAGGGATTTCATCCTGACAAACCAATGTTAGAACAATCTCCTCCAAAACAAGAAACAATATCATATATTCAATTCAGCATGCCACAAATGAGCTTCCAATCTCTTTCTTATAGTCTCCCAAGAAAGGGCCGGCCTCTTCTATTTTGTTTTTGAAAATATTTAAAATAAAATCACCATATTAACTTTATAAAATATTAATTTATCAGTATTTTATTTAAAATCACGAAACCATATTAAATAGAAATTATTGATATCCACAACTCCCACTGACATATCTAAAAATAGTAACCCTACCAGCTGGCTTAGCCAATGCCCAAAACTTACTAAAAATATTAATTATTGGAGAATTCACCTAAATTCACTCCAAAAAGGGGCATTATGTTCATAATAACTGCCAGAGCTCAACTAAACCTCTGCTACTGCCATCTCACTAGATAAACTGTCTCCAAAATCCCCTAACCCTAACACATTAGCCTACGGGAACCCACTAGATAGGCCAATTGTCCACCAACAAACTAAACTCGATTGGAAAGGGGACATCTGCTCTTCCCAAAATTGCATGTCCTCAAGCAATCTCAACCCTAGATGCTGCAAAACCTACTCATTTTCCCACAGTGCATCCTCTACTAGTAAGTTCTTCCATTTGACCAAAAACTCCTTAATGGCTCTCCTCTGAAGAGTATGCTCTCTAGTGTCTATGATAGCCTTTGAAATCAATGTCAACTTCCCCTCCTCATCCACTAGTGGCAACTCAAATGAGGGAATTACATTGCATCTGAGTGCCTTCTTGAGCTTAAATACATGAAAGATATTACGTACCCTCCAGCTAGTTGGTAACTCAAGCTAATAGGCAACCTCTCCGACCCTCTTGGACACTTTGATTGGACAATAGAACCTAGGTTTAAGCATCTTTGCTCCACTCTTCTTGAGAGAAAACTATTTGTATGGCTGAAGTCCAAAATAAACCATGCACCCAACCTCAAAACTATGCTCTACTTAGTCTTGGTCAGCATACAACTTTTGTTGATTTTGTGTCTACTACAAATTCTCCTTCAGTGACTTCATGATAACCTAACTCTCCTACAGCAAATCCTTTGCCTTAGGCACTCTGCTATACCCAAACAGTAAATCCACGAAGTTAGGTGCATCATACCCATACAAATCCATAAATGGAGGCATCCCAATGGACATGTAATAGGTAGTATTATAACAATACTCACCAAGATGCAGCCATTTCATCCAAGGTCTTTGATGTCCAGAAATCCTTCCAACTATTTGTTTACTATCTTTGTTTGTCCATCTATTTGTGAGTGGTAGCTCATAATAGGAGTGAGCTCAATCTCGTTCAATTTGAAGAGCTCCTGCCAAAAGATACTTAGGAAATTGATGTCTCTATCACTCGCAATACTCGTGAGCCTCCCATGTAGTTTGAGATCTTCCTCAAGAACAAATTAGTTACCTGTGATACAGTATGTGTCGTTGAAATGGCAAAGAAATGTGCAAATTTGGTCACTTTGTCAGCCACAACAATTATGCAACCTTAGGTAGCCCGATGATGAAGTCCATGGAGATAAATTCTCATTTCTGATTAAGAATGGGTAAGGGCTGAAGTAAACCAGCTAGATATGTATGTTCATTCTTAGTCTATTGGCAAGGAGACACTCTCTAACATACTTAAGGGCTTCATTCCAAGTAAACCTCTCTTTGATTTGCTTGTAAGTCTTGAAGAAACCCGGGTGACCAGCCATAGGTGCATCATGAAAAGTCTCCAGTATCTTCACCTTAAGCTATGAAGAAGGCACCAAAATTCTCTCCTTGTAAATGATCAACTCATTAGTCCCCATGTACCTGTCATCATGAATTGTGTCTCTTATTAATCCTGCTGCCCATGAATCTTTAGCATACTTTGCTACAATAAACTCCCTCTAATCAGCAAAAATCTCCACCAAAGAACATATGTAAGGCCTCCTTAAAAGTGCATCAACAACTATTTTATTTCCCTTTGATATACACAATGTCAAGGCAATGTCAAGGTCATATGCCTGCAATCTACCAATGCACTTCTACCGCCTATCATTGAGATCCTTTTGGTTCATGAAGTACTTGATGTTATTATCATCTATTTTGATGATAAACCTACCCCCAACTAGGTATGATTTGAATTTGGCAAGGCATGCATAATGACCAACATCTCTTTATCATACACAAAAAAACTCCTCTCGCACCTCTTCGTTTCCTACTTTCAAATGCAATGGTGTGCATCTCCTACATTAAAACTAATCCAATCCCCTCTCCTAATGTATCACATTCCAACTCAAAGGGTTTGGAGAAATCTGGTATTACCAACACAAGGCGTGTGGACATCACTTGCTTGAAGTGCTCAAAACACTTTTGTGTTAAATCCGACCACTCAAAAGCTTCATTCTTGGTCAGATTTGTAAGTGGGGCTACAATCTATGACAAGCTCCTAACAAACCTACTCTAGAATCTACACTGACCAAAGAATCCCTTAAGTTGAGTGAGATTCGTAGGAGTAGGCCATTCAACCATTGCCTTGATCTTCTTAAGATCAACTCTCACTCCCTCTGCACTAATGATGTGAACCAAATAAAGCTCTATCATACCAAAGTCATATTTAGATTCCCTGGCATATAAGGACTCACTGTCCAAAATGCTAAGAACCTCCTCAAGGTGCCTCACATGCTCCTCCCAATTCCTATTGAAAATCAAGATATCATCAAAAAATATCAATACAAACTTCCTCAATTGTTCCATGAACACTTGATTCATGCAACTCTGGAAAGTGGTTGGTGCATTCACTAAACCTAAAAGAATCACCAAAACTTAAAATGCTTAAAATGGCACCAAAAAGTTATTTTCTCTATATCTTTCGTCCTCGTCTATATCTAATGGTACCCTGATCTCAAGTCTATCTTTGAAAGATAGCAAACGTCGTCAACTCGTCAATCAACTCATCTATCCGAGCAATAGGATACTTGTTTTTAATTGTCTTCTTGTCCAATGCCCTATAATCAATACACATTCACATTGTCCCTTCTTTTCTCTTCACCAAAACTACCGTTGATGCGTGTGGACTCTTGCTAGGTGTTTTGTGTCCCATCTCTAGTAACTCAATTAATCGCTTTTACTATTTCATCCTTATGCCTCTTAGGATATCAGTATGGCATAGTGATTACTGGTTTGGCATCCTCCTCCAACTCAATAACATGTGTTGTCCCTCTCTCAAATGGAACCCCGCGAGGAATTCTCCCAAACACCTTGCTATGCTTGGATAACAACCTCTCAATATTTGGATGGTAACTATTCTTTTGTTGCTTTGAATCTGTAGGAACTGCTAGCATGATAACACACTCTAGTGCCTACTCCACCTAATCATGTCTATTAAACCACTACATCCACTTAAGTGATAGCACTATAGGCCCTCCATCTGAAAATCTTCTGAGTAGTACTTTTCTTCCTTGATGTTCAATCCTCATCTCTGATTCTGTAAGTTGAAAGAAAACTCCACGAGTGACAACATCCATGTCATCCCAAGGACAACATCATTATCTCCCGTATCAACCACATAGAATTCATCTTTCAACTTATAAACACCCAACTGTATACTAAGATTTGAGATCCTACAAGTACAAGGAAGCTTATACCCATTAGCTACCATCACTTTAAACCCATTATGTTCCTCTGTATGCTAGCCTCTCCTAGCCACAAAGCCTTCATCAATAAAATTGTGTGTGGCTCCTTTGTCAATCAATGACACTACTCGTTGCCCTTGTATTGCACCTCTTACCTTGAATATGATTGCCTTTGGAGCACTAGTAAGTTTGTGCAATGGTCCTATCATCATTTGACTCCTCTTCCAATGAATTTTCCTCTTCACTATTCTTTGAATCAAACTATTGTTATGTTTTTCATGCTATTGATTCTTCAGGCAGAAAAACACTCTAGCTGTTTAGCTTTGGCTAATATGATTCCCTTTGAAATTGTTTCTTGTCTTTGTCCTTCTCATGTGGGAATTCTTTGTACTAAAATTTGCTTCTAGAAGTCTCTATATGCCAAAAGATCAATAGTCCCTCATACTACAGTTCATACACAAACTAAGAAGGGTGAAGGATCCAATGATAAAGGCTGGAATGCTACATCTAGTACAAAAGAATGTGAAACCGTTGAAAAAAGCACTGGCAAGGCTGTTGTAGACAATTGCAGCACAAAAAGTTATGATAGATCAAGGAAATAGAATGTCTTTTGGGACAAAACGATGAAAGTTGGTGATAGTGCCCCAAAGAGGGCTATGTTAATGCATTTGAGTTTTTTAGGCAAAAAATGAGAGAGAGAGAGAGAGAGAGAGATCTTTTTAATGTTTTAAAATGAAGCATGGGTTTAGGGGAAGTGTTGACTACTTGTCACAAGAAGACCTCGTAGTCTTGCAAAGTTAATAATGTATTTGTGCATAAAGACTATTTCTAAACAAGGGGAGAAAGAACATAAGAGCTTTAGAAAAAGATTCAAGTGTCCCTTTGCCATTGATGTCAATGGGGGATAAAGTAAGCCAAAATGCTTGTTAAATAAGTTTAGTTAACAAAGAAGAGTAGGAGCATTTTCATAGTTTACCATTAATGAAGGAAGAGATTGTTCGAAACAGTGTTGTCATTGATGTCAAAGGTGTTGTCAATGTTGTCATTGATATCAAGGCATTTAGAAGATTGTTGAAGCATTGGATTACAGACATGTCATTTTAGAGCATTTGAGATGTGGAACGACAGAGTCAAGTTATGTTGGATAGCTCTCTTGTAGAATGTTAATATTATCATAATATATCGCTTCCAATTGCTTGTAGAGGTTTGGAAGTCTCTACAATATGTTACTAAGATTTGTTGCTCAAAAACAATGTGCACCTAGTTGCACTATCATAGTGTTTGGTTCTGCATTCTACTTGAGTTGAGAGTTATGGTTTGGATTCTGGAATTTGGATGTAAAGTTTGATTTTTTAACATTTCAAAAGATTTAGTCAAGTGAACAAAAAGTCAAAAGTGATTAAGTGTTCATTTGGTTGACTATATTAATGCTCTTGATGGATGCATCGGATAAGGGTAACGCACACCAGTTGGAGGAAGTGTGTGAGGATTGTTTGGGACCAGTTAAAGTCATGTTGAGTAATGCATAGTGTGTTCCCACTCTTGGAGCAACGTGTTAGTTATAGGAACTCGTTGACTACAAGTTTAGTAAGTGATTTGTTTGTGGCCAACCTGCGGATATTGTAAACATGTTCAAACCCAACATAAGGTGATAATTATTATTGGAATGCATATATAATGTCAATCAGATTTTATCCAATTGGGATGTGAGAGATGAGTAGAAGAGAATTGTGGCAAATGTTGTGCATGTTGTCTACTCAATTTGTATAGTGTGCAAACTAGAATGGAGATCTCATGCACATAGTGAGAGTGCTCTTAAGCAAGTCGGATCAAAGAGAGGTTAAAGGCTAAGCTTTGAACGTCTGAAAAACGTATTTTTATATATCCTCTTGCAATTGAGATTGGTGTCTTATATTTTGAGATGGTGCTCAACTCTTGGATAATGGGATTGGTGTCTTCTATAGGTTAATGCTTGCAAATGTATTTGGGGATTGGTGTCTCCAACCAATGTTGAAATTCCTATAGGTTGGCACCTACTAAATGTTGTAAGTTCTTTAATATCTTTTGTAGGGTGGGGTTCAAGCAGCATATCCAAGCAGCTATTCTCACCATGGGTAGGGTTTCCACGTAAATCTAGTGTTCTATTGTGTCGATGCATGCTTCGTGTTTCCTGGTACTTCCTATGATTGTTTGAGAAGTTATTAATGGTAATTAACATTAAATTAAGATATAATCGGCATATATTAATTCATCTCACCCCTTTCAATATATTGTATGTCTAACTGTAATGTCCCCTTCTTAGGATTGCCCTACATTTTGCCCTAGAATCACAAGTTCAACAAAAATAAGAAAAAATAGCTCATTAATATACAACTTAACATTTACTATGGATCTGGTCATTATTCTTATTGCTAGTGTTAGGTCTGCTACTTCCATGTCGATAAGAAGTCTGTGTTTACTGTTTTTCATATGGATGTTAGGGTAGCTGATTTTGTTATTCCCTGTGCGGATGTGTTGCTAGTGGTTTTTTCTATTGATGTTGATGTGTCGTTAATGTAATTTTGTTGATGATGTAACTCTGTTGTTGGTCACCCTTTGGGCTGGGTTGTAAAGGGACAGCACCCTTGTTTTGCTGCATTTTAATATCAAAAACACTTAATAATTTCCTTTCCAACTTAAAATTTGGTTTAGCACCTGCAATAATACAATAATTACATTATTCTATTTAGATAAATCATGCAATAACCATCCATGGTTCCATTCCCCTAATTAATCATATCTAGGGTTTGGAGAGGAAATCCACGAAGCATGCCTGATTACTATTCAGCCCAATTAAGCCCAAGATGCACAACGCCTGACCAAGACAACTCACCCCTTGGCCCACAAGTGGCAAAAGCATCCTATGATGATTACATCCCTTGGCGTCGCCTACTTAATTTGAGGAAACCCAGATCATAGAGAGAGATTGTTTAGCCCAATCAAGCCCCAGAGCGCACCATGCCTGACCAGGACAACTAGCCCCTTGGCCTACAAGTGGCAAGAACATCCTGTGACAATTCCATCGATTAGGGTGGACTACACAAATTGGCAGAACCTTGTCTACCACCTCTCCCTAACATATTTCTTTCCATTCCTTATATAATTGGTCATTTCACTTCCCACAACCAACCATCATGGGGATTGGAGAGGATAACACAAAGGTAGACCAAGGCTATCCACAACTAAGCCCAAGGGTGCAGAGCATCTAGCCAAGACAACTCAACCGCCCCACGAGTGGAAGGAACATCCAGCCAAAATGATTCCATCCAACTCAGGGCGGTGTGCTTAGAGGGGAAACCTATATCAATTCTCCCAAATGCAAATCCTTCCTCACACACGTAAGATTGTTTCCTTTGGAGAATAAATAAATCAAATAAGAACCTAGAATGATTAGCATTTCACTTCATTAACTATACCAAACACATAAGAAATTATATGTTAGATAGTAACTTCATCATGCATACACTAAGCATACATCTCATGCATACCGCAATTGAACAAGAATGCTATTGCCTGTAATAAATAGCAATTTCCAATCTGATTTATGTGTCTAATTGCAGGTATATCTTATGGCTAATCTGCTCTTTATGAGCATAAATGCTAATTTAATTGGTTTCCTTGATGGTTCCATGCCTACTCTTAGTCATCTTCAGGGGTCTGCTCATAAAATCTGAATAATATTCTTTTATTACTACTCACTCATCTCTTCTTTTTCTAGACTCACCTGATGTTACATTTATTTACTTGTATTATTTATCTCCAACTTTCCTTACATAAATACCCCATCGCAACTTTTCATGAAAGGATATGGTTCTCCCAAGGGAGTCCACCTTTTCATGTTTTTATTTTGTTTTTTAAACACTTCACAGAGGATGTGCCATTTCATGGAGAGTCGGCCCATATGATATTTTATTCCTTTTCCATAGTCAGCCTTAACAATGAATTATTTTGTTTTGTTTTTTAAGCACTTCATAAAGGTTGTGCCATATCATGGGTAGTCAGACCATATGATCTTTCATTCTCTCTTCCATAGTCAGCCTTAACAATGCATAATTAAATTCATTTGAATGCATTTTACATCTTCTCATAGGTTGGCCAAAAAGTTAATAATATTGTGGTCGGCTTAAATGACCTTCCTTTAGTTTACATTAATCATTGCTCTATCAATAGACAAATAGATAGATAGATGATCTTTACTCTATTAAGTTTTGGTTAACTGCTTTATTAAGTATAAATTAATTAAATCACTGCTTTACTCTCCAACTTTGTTATGAACATTGATCGTTGTCATGAGTATGATCGTTGTAGGATAGATGGATTGACTCCTTGTTGATGACTTCGATGGATTTGAAGATTGTGATGTTTTATGAAAAAGTCAATTTTCTGATGATGCAGAGTTAATACTATTACTTAGGCGGGAGCATAACAGTCCGTCATTCCTGAGATTGCTTGTCCTCAACCAATGACAATTTCAACCAAATCTTTTCAATGTGAAGATCCCTAAACTGATCCTTAGATCCTCCTTGTGATATGACTAGCTTCTGTTGCACAACTCTGATGTGATCTCAAGGCAAACATCTCGGTCTTTGATTCAAATGTGAGTTATCTCAACCAATGATTGGAAATTTGCAAGGTTTGTAATTTTAAGACAAGTTTTCTCTCGTCAATTGTAATCGTAAGAAACAATTTCGGTTGGTCCTATGTATATCTCTTTGAGACAAAGCAAGGGTGAACTTCCCATATATTGAGAAGAGGATTAGAAGCATAACACACATCTGTGACCTTGATTGTGTTGTTTTCTATCCAAGGGGTGAAGAGTGGTCTTCCTCTCCTGACTGCCCTTTTAGCCACTACCTATATCATCGTGTAGCTTAGCCAGACACAACAATATGTGTCTTAGCTTTAATCATTGGAAAATGTTTCCAAGTACTACAACTATGGTTGGAGGGAGTGCACATTGTTTGATAATTGAAATATTTTTTAATAGTTTTTGTCATGTGATATAATGCCCCTTTGACCTACAAGCTAGCAGGATCAAGGCCAATTCCGGCTACTTGGTATCACCTTCTCTTTAAGGGGAGCTCATTCAAGTTGACTCTTTGGTTTTCCTTATGTTCGGCAATAAGCTAAGTTATTCCCTTCAAACAAACCATCTACAAATGTTTGGTATGCCTTTGATCACTCTCAAGTTATTTACTTAAACCTTCAACCAACCGACCTACCATGGATTTCAGCCAACCAACCTCGTCTGCCTTTGATAAAGAGGTTTGTTCGTGCCAGCCTTTGATTTCCTAACATAGATCAAGTGCTTGAGGCCCCCTCCCTTTAGACAAGTCTTCAACCAATGTCAGGCAATTGCCTTGTAGCCGTGAACATCACTTTGATCGAGTCCTCAACCAACATCAGGTAATCCATCCCCTAGAACAACTTCAAGTTCTTAATGCCCACAACTGACGAGCCAACTGCACATTCAAGTCGGACATCCAGCCTGCCCTTCCCTTTGGTAGAATAACTCATTCATACTCGCTATTCAATTTTGCTTACATCAATCAAGTGCCAAATACCATCCCTTTGGTGTGTCGCTTAAGAAAAGTTGTGCAACTCACTTCACCATCTCTTATGTCAAGCACTCAACCAATGTTATGTAATAGAACCCACTACATCTCTTCAATTAAGTCGTCAACGAATGCTAGGCAATTTAGATTCTACACCATCTTTCCATCAATCCCTCAACTAACATTAGTCAGACTATGCCTTCAACCATCTTCAAGTTGGTTACGCCCTAAACCGGCTGGCTGAGCATCTAGAGCCCTGGCCTCTTTTCCGGTTCATAGAAGTCTTACTTACACTCTCTCTTAAGTTTTCCTTAAATGGCTCTAGCACTTACAGGCACTCACTTGGATAAATCTCTCAACTTGCTCAAACATCAGGTCATTGATCCCCTTGACTAACTTCTGGACGTTTACACCATCAAAAGGCTTGTCGTAAAGGTGGCCCATAACCTCGCCCAATATTCCTCTATCCAGATAATTATTAATAAAATAAATCCACCTAATAACGCTACTTTGAGTCTCGACACTCAACCTACTCGATCAAAATTAGGTGGTTTACGCCCTGGCGCGACTTTAGCTCGTTTGCAATCTTAACTCAATTGTTTAAAGGCGAGTCATAATCTCAACCCACGTTTACCCAAGCAAAACAAAACCCAAAAACAATTGTTCAAACCCTGTCAGAACCCTACTACTTCCAATGGCGAATCTAGCATAAACAGAATTCAAAATGCACTCAGAACTCGGTACATGATATTCACAGAGGAAAGAAAAAAAGAATGGTATGCATAGAGATTGTACCACTTGCAATCGATCGAAAATAAGCACTTGGAGTTCAATGGCGATTTTAGCAGAATCTACCCCTGCCATTAGCAGCTTCTTTTTCCCGCTAATTTATTTTCTGTTTGTAATGTTCTCATTTCATCTTCCTTACCCGCGACTTAACGGAGAACCACGCAGCCCTTCTTCTTCCCGCCCTCCAAACCATATTATGTTTTACTACAGGAAATAAATGAGTTTTTCATAAGTTAATCTACCTAATTAAAATGAATGCATAAATCCATAAATTACTGAAAAATGAATGCATAAATCCAAGCAAAAATTAAGCTGGATAATGGAATATAGGATATATCGTGGAAATTAAGTGTCAAAAAAATTAATTAATTGGATGAGTTTTGATTAAGAATTTAAAAGATCAAGTATTTTGGTCTCGTCTTTCTCTAGTGGACCATGTAGTTTTGATTCTAAACGTTAAAATAAAACAATAAATTCATATAACTATTATCAAAATCATGCATAAAATTTTATTTATCTAGATTTTTATATTTAAATAGGTATTATTTGGGATTATAATTTTTAGTATAAAATCAATTAATGACTCATAAATTATAAAAGTGATGTGGTAGATTATAAACTTTTGAATTCTTATGTTCTAGTTTTGAATTATATTTGTGTGTAAAGATTAATAGTGTTTATTTAAACCTTTAAGGAAACTACTAAAATTGTCATGATTGTGCTTTCCTTAATCAAACTCTTGGATGTTTTAGCTTTATAGCTCTTCCTAAAGATCAAAGACAACAAGAGTGCAATGTTCTTCTAGGATTACGATGCAATGTCAAAATAACTCATTTCATTTACAATTAGGGTTAGTCTTTAAATACAACTCCTTAGTGAGAAGTTTGGTTCAATTTAATGCAATTAGCTTATAACTAGTAAAAGAGATGAGAAAAATTGATTACTATTTTTTTATGTTAAAATTTTGAGGGTCAAATCCACAAGGATGGGAACGATTAGATCAAGGATGCACTAGAATATCTAACCAAAATACGGATAGCGGATAGTTTCTAAAATATAGTGAAATTTGAGGATGTATGGTGACGTGATTTGGGAGTAGATAGGGTTGTTTACTGGAACTTCCATGCAATTAGACTATTTAACACATTATCTAATGCATTAAAGATAACATTGTCATTGTGATCCCAAAAACATAAGGGAAAAGACATGTGTATGGAATTTTCACCATTTCATTTTGCTCCCACTTTGACTTTAATGTGAGCTACAAATTAAATGCATGTCAAAGTAAAATCAAGTAGACTATGTGCAAATTTAAATATATTTTTTTCAAGCACTCAAAATGATTTTATCGATCTATCTAAAGTAATAAATCATAAATATAGATCATGTATACTTTAGTCATCATGAATGTTGCAACTTGAGCACCCACAAGCATAGCAGAAATTTTAATAATCATTTGCCAAGCACTAGAAGTGATAAAAAATACAACTTTCTAAATTGTATTCAAAAATAGATAAAAAGAGATGCGGTGAGAGATTTTGCATGTTATAGAAAATGATAAAAAGCTCCAACTACGAGAACCAAAACTTGACTCTATAGATACATCAATGATAGGATTCCATATAGAGACATACATATGTAAAAAGGATTCATCTACACACGAATTAGGTGTGAGAGGTTTTTAATTAGATACAATAACAAGATTTGGCTCTATCGATAATATATCTTTATCTAGATATGATAATGAAGCTTTCTCTTGCATTAAAAAAATGAGCATACTTACATCACTATCATCAAACTCATGAAGAAAGGCAACAATAATGTATGCCCCTACAATTGGTTGCATACATAGGATGCAATGAATTAAAGGACATAGAAGATAAACAAGCACAGTACAGCTTTTAATATGGAAAAAGACATCATCATATGATAATAATGAACAAAATAAAATTAGAGATAATCATTAAGGTATGTATAAAAGGTTACTTCCAATATTGGCGATTTAAAAAATGGGGATAGTCATAGATGTGATTTAAGAATCATGCAAGCAGATCAAACATGTAGTTAATTATTTATAAACTTTCATTATGTAAGGTATGCCAAGCATGCAATGATATGTAACATCATAGAATGGATGGTAATCATGTAATCGTTATCAATATTTTTAACATCATGAAAAGTAAAATATATAGTAGGCATAAGAATCTAAATAAGTAGATATGATGCTCCCCGATTCTAGCAAGAAGTAACTCCAAACAAATAATAAATAATAATGTCATTATAAGTACGATAAAATAGGTCACTTGGGATGTAAGTAGTATAAGTAGATCAACACATGGGATGGCATGGAATGAGTACCATTTATAACTTATGCAATTCATTAATACCACCATGAGAAAAAGGGATCGTAATAAATTACAAAGCAATAAGAAATAATAATAAGTCACTATAAGCATGGTAAAATGTGACTTAGGATGTCAATAGTATAGTAGATCAACACATGGGATGGCATGGAATGAGTACCATTTATAACCTATGCAAATCATTAATACCAACACAAGAAAAAGGGATCGTAATAAATTGCAAAGCAATAAGAAATAATAATAAGTCACTATATGCATGGTAAAATATGTCTTTGGATGTCAAGAGTATAGTATAACAACACTTGGGGTGACATGGAATGAGTATCACTCACAATTATGTAGTTAATGAATGTCATTGTTGGTGTCAAATAATGAAAAAATAGTTAGGCATAACACCTCAACTCAGGGACACGTTTTCTTTACAGGGTAGCTATCAAATTCCACCATTAAAACTCATTTTCTTATCAACCCATGGACTTTTGACTTGAAATGGGACAACAAAGTTTGTGCATTAAGAGATTTTTATAGCTATGTTACTCTAGCTTTAAATAATTGAAATATTGAATTGGATATCACAAAGGAAATATAGTAAATGAGTTAACCACTATATGCTATGAATGAATTTGACTAAAACTCATGTTGAAACAATAATTCCTCAACTAGCAAAGATAACTACTCTGTTTTGCCTTGGCTGGAGGAACAATCACATAATTATAGTTTTGCGGTTGTAGGGACAATCAACTGCTAAACTGCCATAAATAAAGCACAAACACCTAGGATTAATCTACGAAAAGAAAATAAGTAGAATCCTCACCAAGTGGGCTCGCTTGTATGAGTATTCTTAAAATTTAAATAGAATCTCAGAAACTAAACATTCAAAATAACATTATCCACTCATGTTGATAATAGAGAATAAATAAACTGGATATTTATTTATAAATACTTGAATGGTAAAATGCAAAAGTACACTATTGTCTCGACCAGACACTCTCTAAGGAAAGTTGGAAGAATTTATAGAAAACAAATACTGTAACTACCTAACTACTTCAGCCACTCCATTCCTTACAACTAGGAATATGTATTTTATTAAAAGTGTGAAATAAGAACTAGAAGGAAAAAATAGAGCAATACTCTATTCTAGTCATTACTTTGCATCATAAATTTCCCTATATTTACTCTACCATCGGGCATGGTAAGTAAATAAGAAAGATAAATGTTCATCTAACTAATCAAATGAGTCCTATATAGTTCAAGAAATAGATTTCCATCCATAATAGTGTTGAATCCTTTTGCTTTTATTGTCCTTAACCTCTTCAAAATAATTGTCATATCTTAGTGATGACGTTACTTCATCTTAACATCCTTTGGACTTTTTCAAATAGTTGCATTAACAAGGCTAGGACATGTAGATCCTAACTATTCATCATTATTTAAAATACAACACTAATCATGATTTATCCATTAAAATATAGTTATATTGCATTCATTTAGTATTCGAGTTTTTTGTCAAAAAGGACATGAGATATAGAAAGATAGTTCAGCAACATGACTTAAAACAAGTATTAAACCAAAAGGTTCATGAACTTAAAAAGGCAAAAAAAAGTCCAGAATAACATAAAAGTCTGCAATAAAAGGACATAAATGGGGCTCATCACATCCCCCAACTTAATCTCCTAATGGTCCTCTAGCAAGAGGATTTTGATTCTCGTTCCATGCTAACTATTTGAAGTTGGCCACTGTAGTTTGCCCCTTAGTCTTTGCAATCGAATTCCAATAAAAGATTTTATCTTTCTTGAATTTCACCCATCGGGGTATCTCCTGGTTGACATCATAAAAAGGGTTACCTTCCTAATGTGGCACTAACCACCATAAAAGTGGTGGCTAGAAAAGTAATGGAATCCATTTTTCCTATTGTTTCCTGCCCAACTGTATATGTGTTTTCACTCTTTCGAGTGTTGCATGATAGTTCTACAAAGAGTAAGTTCAACTTTCTCCAATTTATCTGGCAACCAATTATATCTTCAAGTTAGGTGTCCAAAATTTATTTTAATTGGAGTGCCCATCTCTTCAAGTTCCTTATGAGCCTCTTCCCTTAGTGTCATGAGTCTATCCTTTTGATTGGGATTATAAATTAACTTGTTCTATTCATAGAAAATCATGTTAGGCTCATCAGCTTCATCCCAAAGGGGCAGGGGAACAATTTGTGCCATATCCTCATATTCTTTATATTGTTAACCTCTGCTATTCTCTTTTCATAACATGTATAAATGCTCTCAGATGGATATCCCCAATGGGAAGCAATATATTCCATTATGAATCAAAGAGAACATCATAATTATGTAAATAAAATTTACAAAGTAAATTTCTATGTTGAGGAGTGGCTCTTTGGTATGAAAACATAAAATCTTTAGGGGCAATAACATACGAGGGAAGTCATGAGAGCTCTTTAGATAGCTTGAAAGAAATGTGTAATTCTTTTAACTAAAAGACATATACCCTGAGTGGTGGTCTACATTCTACAAGTTGTCGTACCAAGGTACTTACAATTTCTATCCTTTCTTTCAAATTTGTTTTTTCTTCATCCTTTTCTCTTAGATCTTCCTACAACTTATCTTTTTGTTTCCTCCATTATTTATCTTTTTCTTTCATTAGTTGGCATAATTGTGATGCAATAAAAGCCCATGAAGATGGTTATGGTGTGAGTATACTTACTCTAACCAGATTTGTTTATTGATGTTGAACCCTTCTTCCTTCTTTATCTTTTGTTATCTTCTCTACTACTTCTGCAAGGTTTTCTAATCTAGTTGTAGTTTTCTCTTCATCCAATGGTTGTTCTTCATTCAAACCTTTATGCCCTTGTTCACCTTCAGTATCAGATTCCAATTGAAGTTCAACTTGTATACTACTAGAATGAATTGAAACTTCTTCAATATCCTCTAATGGAATAGCCTCCTCAACTTGGTTATTGTTTGCACCTTTCTCTAATATTGAAGGAGTTATTAATGATGGAGAGGGTCTACTTGTCATTTGTTCTTTTGTATGTTCCTCCCCTTCATCAGTTAAAGTGTCCTCTATTTCAGTTTATATTGGAATGTAGGTGGCCTTGGTTTCTTTCCTCCCCTTAGGTTTTCTATGTTTTTCTCTAAGCCTATGACTCCTAATAGTTCTCACATAAGTATTTTAAACTATTTTTGTGACCTTTGTTGTTGGCTTTATAGTTGTTTTGGCCTTTTTAGTGGCTACTGTTCTCTCTACCTCTGTAGCCTTCCTTTTTGGAATTCTTTTTAGGCTCACAAATCTTAGCTTTACCCTTCTTCTTAGTGCTCTTTGTTTCCTTTTTAGCTGATTTCCTTTTTAATTCACTTCTAGCACTAGTAGATGTTATTAATACCGATGTCTTTGTTGGGATAGAGCTAGGATTATAAATGGTTTCTTTACTAGACCTACATAAAGTAGTTTATCTCTTAGAAGTGTTTTCACTGTAGGATTTTGTAAGGAACGTCTTTGAGGATACGACCCCCTCTATCAATTTAATTGTTCCCTCAACTCCTTTTATTCTTTGGGTTAAAGGATGCCTAGTAGGTCCTACATTTGTTGATCTACCCCTTTTAATTTTTATCAAATCATCCCAACTCATGCCTTTTTGTGTATCTTATAGGGTTTTCTCAATTAATAATTTAATTAAACAATTATGAGAGACATGTTGAACACCACCTCTCTACACTGTCTCTGTCATTTGTGTTAGCATATTGTAGAGGAAATTGGACATGTTCATCAGTCAATTGTGTCTAATATGGCTTATTAATTTGAAATGGATAACGTGAAGCTGATATTGTTAGCCTTCACATGGTAGGTACATCACAATGTAGGTTTCTCTATTAGCCCATTCTAGTGGCAAATACAATCTTCATGTCCCTTGACTACTAACATATAATTGAGGGTCACCTGGTATTGTGAATTAAACCCTAGCTAATCTTGCATCCTTGCCCTTCTAGAATGTATCCCCTATTGTTGACAGTCTTGTTATATCCATAATTCTTTTCTTTATGAAAACTATTTTCGAGCCCTTGACCAATGATTGGTCATTTCTCAGGAGTCCTAGAAAATTCCAAAGCCATTTGGTCAGTGAAATCATGCAGCTTAACAAAATAATCAAGCCATCCACGTCTCATGGATATGGTTTCATAGTCCTAGTCTTGTAAGATGAGGTCATGGCCCATTGGTTCATGATGAATTAGAGGGCCTCCCATTTCTACAAATTTTTCACTCTGTAAATTCAAACTGCAACTGCCAACTGATAAGTTCTTTTTAGAAAGTCCTATTCTCTCTTCAACTTCATTCACAAATTCATTTCTTACTATGAACTCGCGTCACTTTGAAACATTTTCATAAAAGATTACAATTGTAAGCATATAATGGAAGTACATAAATAAAGAGGCACAATAAGGTAAAATAAATGACTTGGCATCATTAACCTTGGGATATATGAACTTTTGGTAAAATAGACTATGAACATACATTTAAATTTTTTTAAAAATTTATAAAACTAATACATGTGACAAATTCCTCCCCTCCCAACTTAAAGTGACGCAAGTGTCCACACATGCAAAAGGATAGGGAGTATTGAATGAAATATAAATATGTAATCATAAAAGTGATTAAAATTGTAGTTTAAATATTGTTGAACTAGACATATGTACTTACCTCACAAATATAACCAAAGTGGCATGTTGTGATAATTTAATGTACGTGCAAACTAAAGATTCATAAAATTGAGATCTCAAAAAATAATGGCGAAGCGAATGTGATGGACAAGAAAATAGAACAAGGTGGAAGTGGCGTGGAATGAAAATGGAAAGAATATTTCCACCTGGAAATGTAAACTTTATTATAGAAAATTTTGTATGTTAATCAAACACGTGGTGAGCCCGAAGTATCACCTTGATTGACTGTAAGAAGAGTATCATTGTTGGACTTCGCAAACTGCTTCATAAACTTCTCTTTTCTAGCTAGTTTATGTTAAAGGTGGAGATGGTGGCCATTGACTAAAAATATGAATTTAAAATCATCTATGCTAATTAGTTTGACAAATCCATTAGAAAATACTTGCTCAATTTCATAAAGGCCCAACCATCTGGTTTGGAGTTTCCCCATAATATCCTAATACCTTGAGTCATACAAGAGAACCCAATCTCCATGATTTAATGTTTTTCTCTTAATGTATTTATCGTGACACTTTGTCTGTTGTTGTTGTATTAATTTTGTGTTTTATAGAGTTATATGTTGTATCTCATCCAATTCATTTAGTTGTAACACTCTTTTTGTTTGTGCTTATGATAGATTCATTCCCAATTCTAATGTTGTTCAGAGTTCCTTATGTCAAACTCAACTGGCATTATTTTTGTTTTACCATACAGTAATTCAAAAGGTGTAAACCTTGCTGTAGTTTTTCATGTTGTTCTAAAATCCCATACTACTTCTGGTAAGTGGTTTGGCCAATATTTATTCTGCAATGCTACGATTTTGGCTAAAATGGCCTCAATTTCTCTATTGGTTACCTCAGCTTGTCCATTTGCTTGAGGATGGTATGGGGTTAATTTTTTGTGCATGATGTTATGCTCTTTTACCAATGTTGCTGCAAGGTTATGTGTGAATTGATATCCTTGGTTTGTCGTAATTTCTCTAGGCACTCTTGACGCAGGAGCATCCTGGGGTAGATGGAAATCCTCACTGTTGGAGTTCTTTTGTTGGAGAACTTGGTTGGTGAACTATTTCTCAGTTGCAGTATTGGTCGAGGGGCTCGGTCGCTAAAGGGGCTTGACTGCTGGAGGGATCGGTTGCTGGAGGGTTCGAAAAACTTATGTTGCTCGACGTGTGTTGTGGCTCAGTAATTCTTGAGGGAGCTCGGTCACTACTGTTTCTCGGCAATGCTTGACAAATTAGAGGTAGAGCAAGTGATTCAAGTTGAAATCTAGAGTTGGGAGTTTGTGAGTAGAGCTAGTGGCTGAGGCTTACAAACAACATATTGCTTGGAGGCCTGTGTGCCCAAGTTCAGATCTTGTCGGATGTTTCTACCATATTGTTGTGACCTCTTGTTACAGATTTGGCTAGCTAAGGTTTGGGTTTGAATTAGATCTTGAGGGATCTTTCAGAACTATTATTACTTTGTAATTGGTCATAATCGGGAAGGCCTTACAGCTCGACACATTAAATGTAATCAGTTGTTTTATGAATCATATTTCATATTTCTGTTATTGTTGTATTTCCACTGTGTTGTTATTTTGGCAGTGAGGTTTGGACTGTCCATTATTGGATCCTCCATTTCTAGCCTGCATTGGGTGGTATCAGAGCTTGAAGTTCTCGAGTGTGTGGACAGATCATCGAGACTGAGGCAGTTTACACCAGGACCTTGGATTGAGAAAGTTGGTGATTTGTTGCCTTGATTTTTCTAAGATCTTGGAAGATGCCTCCGAGAAGATTGGACTCTAAGGCAATTGCAGATCTCTGTGATGTTGTGGAGTCAAGGGTTACAAAGAAGGTTAAATTAGATTTTAGATCTGAGATGGAATTGATGAAGAATGGTGTGATCACTAAGATCATAAGGGTTATGACTAGTGTACCTCAGAATGTGGGCATTAAGGATGGTTAGTTGTTGAATACTTTGAAGTTGTTGGATCTAGTGGAGAGGATAGCGCTGACCATGTAGAAAAATCTATGGATGACAGAGCTGACTGATTAGATAGATCTGGCACTCAGCTGAAGTTGAAGCATAAGATGGATGTTTTTAATTTCTCAGGTACTTTGAATCCTGAAGACCTAATTGATTGGATTGGTGAATCGAAAGACTACTTTGAGTTAGAGGATATTGGTGATCCACTCAAGGTAAGGTTGGCATAGACTAATTTTAAAGGACATGCTTCTCTTTGGTGGAAAGAATTATAGTGAGATAAAGAAGAAGAAGGTGAACTAAAGATCACTAGATGGAGGTTGATGGTGACTAAGTTAAAGGCTAAGTTCATACCTACTGACTATGAACTTGAGTTGTTTAAGAGGTTGCAGAATCTAAAACAAAAGGATTTGTCTACGAAGGATTATACCAAGGAGTTCTATAATTTGACTATTGGACCTGGGCATAGAGAACTTTCCAAGGAGAAGGTATCTTGGTATGTCAATGGTTTGAGATTCAATATTTAGGATGAGATTGGTATGTTGAAGATTGATTCGGTTGAGGATACTTATTGGTATGCTATGAAGGCAGAAGATAAGTTGAAAATAAAACATCAAGGTGGATCCAGGGGGAAGGAGAAACAAGATCACTCAGTCAAGGATAAGTCGACTGTTGAAGATGAACCAAAACCTGTTGAGCCGAGGAAGAGGAGAGGTAAGGTTTCCTTTAAGGGTACTTGTTTTCATTGTGGTGAAGAAGGACATAGAACTTATGAATGTTCAAAGAAGACCGGTGACCAAAGAGTTGTTATGGTGAATGAGGTTGAAGACTTGAATGAACCTAAACAAGGAGACAGTTTGTTGGCTTGGTGAGTACTGTTTGGTAAGAAAGCACTGGAACCTTGTCAAAGGAGTAACTTATTCAGAACTCATTGTAAATCTACTGGTAAACTCCGCAATGTGATTGTGGATGGTGGTAGTACTGATAACCTTGTAGTCGAGGAGATGGTTTAGAAACTTGGTTTGAAAAGAGTGAGACATCCTTTTCCTTATAGGATTGGTTGGTTGCAATATGTACATTCTTTGGAAGTGAGGGAGCAATGTCTTATTGACTTTCAGATTGACTAGTATAAGGATCAAGTGTTGTGTGATATTGTGGACATGAGTAGTTGTCACATATTGCTCGGTAGACCTTATCAATATGGTTGTGCATGATTGTGTAAAGAATGTTATTTTTGTTGAGAAGGATGGCAAGAAGTTTTCATTGATGCCTTTGCCGAATGAAGAACTTGGTAGGAGGAACCTGAGCTTTGGGAGTCGAGTTGAGTTGAAGGATTCTGATAAGGTTAGGGATCAGTATGGAGAAAAGACCTGTGGATTTTCAAGAAAGAAGATGGAAAAGAAAGCATAAGTGGTTCCAGAGTAAGAGTGTTGAAGACTTGGAGGACATGTATGTGAAGAACCAGTTTGAGATTTATGTGTTGAATCCCGTAAGATATTCTTCCAGCCTTTAAGAACATCTTTTCACACATGGGGTGTCTAATGCATGATCATCCTAGGGTAGGTGGAAATCCTCCATGTTATAGTTCTTTTGTTGGAGAACTCGATTGGTGAACTATTGCTCAGTTGCAGTATTGGTTGAGGTGCTCAGACGCTGAAGGGGCTCGATCACTGGAGGGCTTGTTTACTGAAGGGGATTGACCGCTAGATGGCTCAGCTATAGGAGGGTTAATAAAACTTATGTTTCTCAGCATGTGTTGTGTCTTGGAAGTGCTCGATGGAGCTTGGTCACTATTGTTGCTCGACAATGTGTAATGCCCCACCAGGCAACCCAGGAGAACAGACCAACTAATCTCTAAAGATGCAGTCAATTTTATTTTATTTTAATATTGCAACACACATTATCTAAAGAATAGATACATAGTTGCTCACAAAATAAGAATGCAACATGACTGAAGATTCCTAAGCCCTCACAGGTTCCCTAACATCGCTACTCAAACAAACATTGATTAATCTATTTACACTTATGAGCTTCGTAACGATTTACAAGTCTAACATACTTATAGGGTTTCAAAATAAATGATTACTATCTTATGAACACGTTTCAATGACTAATCACCAAAACTAGATTTACCAACATGATTCATCCTATGCAACATGTTTCAATGACTAATCTATGCAACTATGAATAGTACCTCGACAAGATTAACCACCCAACCATGTGGAACCGTGAAGTTCCACTCCCCCATGCTAGGAGATAGAACCAAGGTCCACATAAGCTCTAAGGCAATCTAAGGCCAAGAAGAAGCCTTTCCCAAAAGAACCATCCAAAAGAAATAAAAAAAGAAGAAACACAAAATACAAACAAGTATCCAAACATCACAAAATACGAGTGAGGGATCCAAATTACCAACTAGGTGAGTGTCATCACACATCCTGTGTATTGGGATCCCCCCTAGAAACCATGTAACACCAGTCCCCTCTCAAATTTTAAGGATCCACCTTGGCTATTACCCATGGTACTAGTACTCTAGCATGTCTATGTGGACTATAATATCACTTATCTTTTATTATGTGTAAACCCCCAAAGCCCAAGTTCATTTTTTATAGCTATCACTTGATTAAGAACTCACCCATATGATCTCCTAGCAACCACTTTGGGTCCTGGCACCTATGGTGAGCCACCCACACAGGGTACCTTTTTTCCCTACTTAAACATGTCATCAAAAGGGGACTTGCAATCACTACAAAACATCCAATCCCTAGGTTTAGGAAACTCTCATATGTTATAAAACCCTACGGATGAGTCCAAACCCTAACAATATGTAGAATACAAATAGGAAAAAAGGACGGTCTTCACAAGACACCTTGACAATGATTTGAGACTTTCTCATACACAAAATCAGAGATAGAACAAAGACAAAAATATTACCAAATGAAATAAACTATCAAAAGGAAGGGTGATAAAATGACATCTTAAACCTTCCAAAACTCAATAACAACTAGATAGGAATGAAACAACCATCCAAACATAGAGATCATATATAATTAAAACCACATGTGAAGACATAAACAATCTCAATGATAGATAGTGACAAAATTCCTCAATCCTACACATTAGATACTGATACTTATTTCCAGATTCTATTATGAACGTTTTTAGATTACTTATCTATAGGTATAATCAATAATAAAATAGTCACAATAACAAACACATTACTCCAATAATAACGTAGAGATGAAAAATTATTTCTAGTTTTAGACTCTACCTGGAGTCCTCCAGAGAATTACCTTGGTGATTAAGCAATTCCATAAATCTCCAGGCTTTCCCACTTCCTTCTTACTGTCTTCCTAGATAGACCCACATACAGAGATCTATAAATTTTTACCCACACCTTATTTTATCGACCACTCCAATGAGAATTGACACAATCTAGTTCTTACCAACATATCTCAAAATTAGCATGATCCAATAGTTGGTTAGAGAGATATGGCCTCCGCATCAAGACTGCATATTTTTTTGCAACAATTGTTTCTCCATTTTCTCAGACCAAAATAAATTATTGTCTTCCTTCACCCTTGATGAAATCACCTCAGCTTCAAATTGTAAAATCTATTCTCGGAATCTCCCAAATCCATTCTCCCCTCAGGAATATTTTCTTCTTCATATAAATAACAAACAATCTGGTTGGAGAAGTTTCTTTACGGGAAGCAACGGTTCAACTATAAGGTAGGTATGAATTATTTAATAAATAATTAATTTAGTGTTAACCATCAATTATTTACTCGAAAGAATATGGTTACAATTTTAATTTTAAATTAACTTAATTAACTTACCAAGTCATTAAATATGGTAGTAATCAAAAGAATTACCAAATAACTCACATAGCTCAATGATAAACTAGCTATCCTTACTCCTACGAGGTCTTAGGTTCAAATCTCCTAGAAGAGCTAGTTTTTCCAATTAGACATAATTTTATATATATATATATA
>MU224600.1:1614271-1626272 GCA_018584345.1 Thuja plicata
CCCCCCCCCCCTCTCAGTTATCTCTGAAGTATTCTAACAGTTCCATCTATTCACAAGGCATCTAGAAATTACATATTTAAAGTGGAATTTTTACGTCAATCATTAAGATAGAGAATCTAATACCAATGCTAATGAAAATACTTGGATGTTACTATATTCTTACCTTAGTATTTCTTGATTAATTCTCTACATATTAACATGGCATGCAGAATGATAAAACTTTTCAAAACATGAATAAAATACTTCTTCTTTTAACCCAAATGCAAATGGTAAAACTGTGGGGACATAGGTCCTTTACCCAAGTGTCTTATAATTAGGCATATATAAATCTTATTGAAGGTATTAATGTCATATTGTTTTACATAAGAAAAATTAGTCCTTCAAAACTTATTCTGAAAAAAGGGAAATAGATAGAGAGAAATATATTTGTTCTTTCTTTTTTATTCCTTACTTCAAGAAATGTAGAGAAGAGAGGGAGGAAGAGGTATTTGATCTCAAAAAATATTATCAATTACTTGATTTTCTAAAGACAATACAACATCGCAAACTTATTTATCAATGTATAAGTTTCTCCTTCTACTAGTCATGAAAGTATAGGAAGTAATGGAAAGGAAGAGACAATAAGCATAATACAAAAATTTTAATGTTTATATATGTTCGAACCTACACAATATACTTTTTAATGAGAAACCAAAATATTACTATTTTGAGTGCTACCTCAATCACTTCTTACTTCATGAAAATAATTCAATTCTTCAATCCCAAATGAACTCTTGTTTCTTTCACAACTGTTAGGCATATTGTTGATAGTTACTATAAAGATCACGTCTATGAACTTCAAATAGTATAATTACATAGGAAATAACAAAATGTGGAGTCATCCAAGGAAAAAAAAAAGTGTGTATAGACCTTAAATTACTCAAGATAATCAATTTAACAGGAACTCAAAAGCACATGACACAAAATTTAGGAGATGTATTGGTATAAACGATCAACCCAAAATAAAACGTACTCTTCCCAATATTTTAGGTCTTCAACAATAAGAGTAAAAGGTATAGAATCCCTAGTATGTAACTTTAAATTAAGACAAACATTTATTTGAACTTATTATTAATCCAAAATATAAAATCTTGAAAATGTATGTAAATTTCTAAAATAATTCATGTATTAGTACTATCTATGTAATTTTCTAAAACACATATAATAAACACACTAAACAATGCCATTTTAATAACTAAAATTAAACTTTGCAAGAATGATGCTAACATCAGAAAAAAATACAATACAAGAGCTTAAAGCGTAAGCATAGGTGAGTTATGAGTCCCAGAGTTCCCAGTGTGGAAACCTGGGGATCTGATGCCAGATGTAATGCCCCGCCAGGGAACCCAGGAGAACAGACCAACTAATCTCTAAAGATGTAGTCAATTTATTTTTTAATATTACAATGCACATTATCTAAAGAATAGATACACACTTTCTCACAAAATAAGAATGCAACGTGACTGAAGATTCCTAAGTCCTCACAGGTTCCCTAACATCGCTACTCAAACAAACATTGATTAATCTATTTACACTTATGAGCTTCATAACGATTTACAAGTCTAACATACTTATAGGGTTTCAAAATAAATGATTACTATCTTATGAACATGTTTCAATGACCAATCACCAAAACTAGATTTACCAACATGATTCATCCTACTAACTAACTAATGGAATTCATAACATCTGTAAACTATCTTATAAATTTAGTTTCGTATAGACATTAGGGTAAAGATTATCATTCATTATCACATACCCTACCACCTAGATGTACATTATACTAGATATATTTTAAGGAACCAACCAAAATGTTCCTAACTCATTCTTAGCATTAATCATAAGTTAACAATATGTGAATCAATTTATTAAGTTACTATCATAAGTTACACTGAACCAGAAATGTCTTTTACTTATTTCCCATAAACTTCCCTTAATATTTAGTCATCTCATTTCTTAAATATATAGTTATTCAATAGTTACAACTCTATTATTATTCTATTATTTCCTATAGTTCCTCTTATAATAAGATCATTTTATCTAACAATAACATTTCACTTTGTCAAAAGCATAACCACAAGTTCATTTATTAATTAAATATTTCATAATATTTCTTTTATTCTGTTATAAAAGAAAACTTTACTTATCACATCAATATAAACTAGGTCCTTATCCATACAACACGAGAACAATAAGAAAAAAAAATTCATGCAGAAATCACTTACTTTATAACAAGATATCATAAGATGGAAACAATTGACAAAGTCCACCTCACTTTAATCCTTATAACATACACAAGTTGGAGCATAACTTTTCCCTTCCATTCACCTAGAAATACCCATTCCTGTTACATTGCTCCTCTTTTCAACTAAATTACATTATATTACAATACCTACCAAGGGATTTCAATAAATCAATACCTCAAAATTACAATACATTGAAGTACATGATGCAAAAGTAGAATCCTTGATAGCTTCCAAGCATGAATCCAAGGGTAAAGAAATCTATGCAACCACGAACAATACCTCGATAAGATTAACCACCCAACCACGTGGAACCATGAAGTTCCACTCCCCCGTGCTAGGATATAGAACCAAGGTCCACACAAGCTCTAAGGAAATCTAAGACCAAGAAGAAGCCTTTCCCAAAAGAACCATCCAAAAGAAATAAAAAAAACAAGAAACGCAAAATACAATAAAGTATCCAAACATCACAAAATATGAGTGAGGGATCGAGATTACCAACTAGGTGAGTGTCATCACACATCCTGTGTATTGGGATCCTCCTTGGAAACCACCCTCAAAGTTTAAGGATCCACCCTTGCCATTACCCATGGTACCGGTACTCCAACAGGTCTATGTGGACTATAATATCACTTATCTTTTATTATGTGTAAACCTCCAAAGCCCAAGTTCATTTTTTTATAGTTATCACTTGATTAAGAAATCACCCATAGGATCTCCTAGAAACCACTTTGGGTCCTAGCACCTATGGTGAGCCACCCACCTAGGGTACCTTTTTTCCCTACTCAAACATGTCATCAAAAGGAGACTTGCAATCACTACAAAACATCCAATCCCTAGGTTTAGGAAACTCTCATATGTTATTAAACCCTCAGGATGAGTCCAAACCCTAATAATATGTAGAATACAAATAGGAACAAAGAATGGTCTTCACAAAACACCTTGACAATGATTTGAGACTTTCTCATACACAAAATCAGAGATAGAACAAAGACAAAAATATTACCAAATGAAATAAACTATCAAAAGGAAGGGTGATAAAATGACATCTTAAACCTTCCAAAACTCAATAACAACTAAATAGGAATGAAACAACCATCCAAACATAGAGATCATGTATAATTAAATCCACATGTGAAGACATAAACAATCTCAATGATAGATAGTGACAAAATTCCTCAATCCTACACATTAGATACCGAGACTTATTTCCAGATTCTATTACGAACGTTTTTAGATTACTTATCTATAGGTATAATCAATAATAAAAAAGTCACAATAACAAACACATTACTCCAATAATAACATAGAGATGGGAAATTATTTCTATTTTTAGACTCTACCTGGAGTCCTCCAGAGAATTCCCTTGGTGATTAAGCAATTCAATCTCCAGGCTTTCCCACTTCCTTCTTACTGTCTTCCTGGATAGACCCGCGTACATAGATCTATAAATTTTGACCCAAACCTTATTTTGTCGATCTCTCCAATGAGAATTGATGCAATCTAATTTTTACCAACATATCCAAAAATTAGCACGATCCAATGGTGGGTTAGAGAGATATGGCCTCCGCATCAAGACTGCATATTGTTTTGTAACAATTGTTTCTCCATTTTCTCATACCAAAATAAACTATTGTCTTTCTTCACCCTTGATGAAATCACCTCATCTTCAAATTGTAAAATCTATTCTCAGAATCTCTCAAATCCATTCTCCCCTTAGGAATATTTTCTTTTCCATATAAATAACAAACAATTTGGTTGGAGAAGTTTCTTTAAGGGAAGCAACTGTTCAACTATAAGGTAGGTATGAATTATTTAATAAATAATTAATTTAGTGTTAACCATAAATTATTTAATCGAAAGAATATGGTTATAATTTTAATTTAAATTAACTTAATTAACTTACCAAGTCATTAAATATGGTAGCAATCAAAAGAATTACCAAATAACTCACATAGCTCAATGGTAAGCTAGCTAGCCTTACTCCTAGGAGGTCTTAGGTTCAAATCTCCTAGAAGAGCTAGTTTTTCCAATTAGACATAATAATATTTAGTTATCTTACATATATATGAATATATATTTATTTTTTTATTATTTTTATTTCACAATTACAATATTACATCACAAAAATGATACACATATTCATATCTTTATACACACCCACACAATCATATATGTGTGTGTGTGTGTGTGTGTGTGTGTGCACCCATATATACAAACATATACATATGTTAAGTCACATCGTAAACTTATTTACGCACATAATACAACTATTATATCTAAATATATAATAATAATATAATAACCAAGGAGCATATTACAAACATAATTGACAATAATAAAAGAACAAGGTCAACTGACCAGAACACAAATCTCAAAACCATCGAAATAATAATACATCCCAAACCCAAATAGGGCGACTTCCTAAAAAAGGAACCTAAGTCAAAAGGGTCTACTTGGGGAAACCTTGGTACTATCTCCACGACAACAATGTTCAAGGATTTTAAAGGCACGCTCAGATCTGTGTGGCCAGGTGGAGTCAATGCCTGGTACCTGCATCCTACATCACCAAGTTGAGAAATGACAAATACATATATATGTACAAATAATGGCACACAAGGAGGGGGAGTGTGGCATCGTGTAGATCTCCCATAGAAGTGACTACGACTGCCTCCCCTCATCCCACAAACACATCTGATAGTATTCATACTAAAACATGATTGGGTTAGTATTGTTAGCTCAAAATAATCATAATAATTTATTGCAGCAACAGGGAGTGAAGCATCATCATGGATAATGTAATCATGTGCATACGAAAAAACACTATTTAAATCCTCTAGAAATATAATCCATTAGATAACAATATAGATCATCTTTATAAACTAATGTGTTATCCAAGCATATAGTAAAAGTATCTAATTATCTAGCTTACTTGGAGAAATGAATGAGCTTAGGTATAATGTTACTAGGGCGGGTAACATGTAAGAACACACAATACAAGGCATTATTTAATCAATTATAAAAAAAAAAGCGTCAGATCAAAACCATAATATCATCAATTAGGTGATTTTTGTTAATCCTTAATCAATACTTAACATCACAATCATACATAAAATCATACAAGAGTGTTAATTATGATTAGGTAAAGCATAGAAAGAACCTAATCTTTATGGCAATTTTGAACAACATAAATACACCATCCAAAACATAGTCATAAAAGTATCTTAATCAACTTAATTCATCCAAGTGTAGTCAAACCATCAAAAGGGAGTTCCTCATACAACAAACATATCAGATTGTTTTATAACACAATACTCCTAAAACATCATGAGCACATAGTAGATGTCACTACTCAAGGAGAAATATACATTAAACACTTATGTGGAGATAAGATAGATTGGATTAGTAACTTCAATCAGAATCATTAGTAGAGAATAAAAGTCTCAAACTTCCAATAGGCATAATCAGGTCTTGTGAGGGTTGGAGGGGCATTACACAATGCTTGGCAATTTTCTCTGGTTCTTGGCAATGTGGCTGGCCAACTTATGTTATTTTAGATTTGGGAGGCTGACTTGCGGTATTTAATTTGGTTCTCTCATTGGGGGATGCATGTGGACCTATTTGGGTCTTGGATCTTTATCCTATGTGCATTTAATATTTGTTTGTAGGCTAACTTGTGGCTTGGATATGTATTAATGTAAGGGTTTATTTGCAACAAGTTGATGTGTGGTCATGCTTGTATTTAAGGAGGTTTAGGGTAGAGTGTTGGGACAGATTAGAGGTAGAGCAAGTGATTCAAGTTGGAATCTAGATTTGGGAGTTTGTGAGAAAATCTAGTGGCTGAGGCTTAGAAACAATATATTGCTTGGAGACTTGTGTGCCCAAGTTCATATATTATCAAATGTTTCTATCAGATTGTTGTGACCCGTTGTTGTAGATCTGGCTAGCTAGGGTTTGGGTTTGAGTTAGATCTTGAGGGATCTTGCAAAACTGTTATTACTTTGTAATTGGTCATAACCAAGAAGGCCTTATAGCCTAACACATTGCATGTAATCAGTTGTTTTATGAATCAGATGTCATATTTTTGTTATTGTTGTATTTCCGTTGTGTTGTTATTTTGGCAGCAAGGTTTGGACTGCCCATTCTTGGATCCTCCATTTCCTACTTGCATCAACTCCATGCCTATTAAATATTTCTGCATACAAGAATTTTGCAACCTTGTTATCCTTAGCATGCTTTATAGCTTTGACTTCAACCCATTTTGTCAAATAGTCACTGCAAACCAAGATATAAGACTTAACATTGAAGGTGGATCAATAGGTCTATGAAGTCCATACCGCTCTTGTCAAAAGGATTAATAACCACCTGTGGATGTAATGGAATTTCATCAGACCTTGTTGGACTTCTCATTCTAAGGTATCTGTCACATTTTCTAGTATACCTCATAAGGGATTTATATAGAGTAGTATCCTATGTTAAAAACCTTCATGGTTGTCCTTTTAGCAGCAAAATTCCCACCACATGGATCATCGTGACATGCATGCAGAATCTCATTATATGTTTCATCCTCCCTAATGCATCTTCCAATTACATTATTTGGCCTTGTATTGAATAAGAATCCTGAAATCCATGTAAATGGAAAACTCCTTTTTATTAGCATCCTCTTTTCCTTAGGTGAAAAATGTGGAGGTATCTTTCTTACTACCAAATAATTGGTAATATCTACATGCCATGGTGTTTTAATACCGACATTAAATAGTTTTTCATCTGGAAATGAGTCATCAATTATAGGTTCCTCTATACTACTTGTCAATCTAGACAAAATGTTTGCTACAAAATTTTATTTCCCTAGTTGTCTATGATGGTGATATCAAATTCTTGCATCAAGAGTAACCACGTAGCAAGCCTACTAGAGACAACAAGTTGATTCATCAAGTATTTGATTCTAGCATGGTCAATATGAATAAATACCTGATATCCTATAATATAACGCCTAAATTTTTATAAAGCATAGATGACAACTAACATCTCTTTTTCTGTGACAGTGTAGTTTCATTGTGCTCCTTGAAATTTTTTGGTAATGGGATAGACATCATTTTCAACAACTCCTTTTTGTCCCAAGACTACTCCTACTGCATGATATAAAGAATCTATATGAATGTGGAATAGATGAGTCCATTGAGGTCTTTTAAGGATGGGAGCATGATTCAAAACAACCTTAATTTTCTAAAATGCTTGATCACAAGCTGGTGTCCATTGAATCTTTTGTCAATAATGCATACAATGGCCTAGCTATTTGGCTGAAGTTCTTAATAAACCTCCTATAATAACCATCATGACCTAGAAAATTTTTGATATATTTATGCTTATTAGGTGTTGGAAGATGTTTTATTACTTCAAATTTAGTAGGATCTACTTGAATACCCTTGGCAAAGATATAGCCTAGGGCTACTCCCTCTTGCATCATAAGTAAGCATTTCTCACTATTCAATGAGATATTTTGATCCTTGAATATTTTTAATACCTTGCTAAATTATCCAATTCTTCTTGAAAGGGTTCCCCCTAGGTGTTAAATTCATTCATGTAAATTTCTATGCAATTGTGAGAAATATCTAAGAAAATACTAATCACTGCCCTTTGAAAAGTTGCTAGTGCATTCTACAATCCAAATGGAAAAACATAATATGCATAGGTTCCCCATGGAAATGTTAAGGTGGTCTTCTCCTAATCCTCTAGTGCAATCTTACTTTGATTATACCCACTAAAATCATCAATAAATCATGAATATTTTTTTCCTACAAAAGAAAAGAAACCTTGGTTTTTGAATGGTAGTGGAAAGTGGTCCTTCTTGGTTGTTGCATTCAATTCCCTTTAATTCACACAAATTATCCATTTCCCTCTCTTCTTAGGAATAATGACCAAGGGAGATACCCATTCACTATCAAAGATTGGGTAGATGAAACCTGCATCCAACAACTTTGTCAATTTTTGTTTTAGTATTTCTCTTAGTGTAAGGTTGACTCTCCTCTAGGTTTTTCTAATTGGTCTACTATCTTCCTTGATATATATCCTATGTGTGAAGAGTTTTGGATCTAAACCCTTAATGTTTGTATGGTCCCAATCAAATGCATCCTTATGTGACTACAAGAGTGCACTTAAGTATTGTTGTTGTTCCAAAGTTAGTGTTGTGTTAATGTTCAAATGTCTTCCTGGTGAAACCTCTATTTTTTTGGTAAGTTCAACCATGGAATCCTGATTAATTCTTGGCGTCTTAATTTAATGAGGTAATAATGTGTGTAGCAAGTGTGATATTGAAGGATAGGTTATCAAAGCATACTTTGGCAATAATGTCTGTAGTGGATATTATGGATAGGTTAAACAATTATCTATCACCTCTTCTATTTCATATCCACTCTGTATGATTTGGGAAAACACTTGATCATTACCTTGGAGCTTCATAAAAGGACTTATATATATCATCATAAGATTTTCCAATGATTTTAACTCTTCTTCTTATTCTTCTCCTAGGTCTGGCCAAATAGACTTATCTAACTCCTCATGTGGTTCATCTAGAGGATAAAGAATAAGCTTCTTAGTGTTATCCCCGTTATAGATAGACATATATCCTAATCTACACCCTATATAGGCATATTGAGTCCAAAGTAACAACAAGATCTTTTATGATCCCATCTAGCTTTGTAATGAAACTATCGGCTAATTGCAGGATAGTAGGGGTTAGCCTTAAATTGGTAAGGCTAAGTTGCTGGTATGATATCCTTGTTCATAACATTGATAGCAACTCCTAAATCAATGAGGACATTTTAAACTATGATTCCATTGATGGTCACTCCTACCACTAGGCTACCATGATCAACATATCTAGGTACAAATACCTTCCCTAACATTATATCTGCTAGTTGGCCCATCACATAGATTATTTGTGGATATTTCTTCTTTCTCCCTGACTTTTCCAAACAAGAATCCCTTATTTCTTTACTATAAATAGGTACATCGATAATGACTTGAAATAAGAGTTTCTTGACACACACATGTTTTAATCAAAAAAATCCAAGGCATCCTTTACTTTAGAATTTTTGGTCTCCAACCTTTGTGGAACTGGTGACACTAGATAAATATTTTGAATTGGTTGAGGTTGCCTACAATGACTAGGTTTCAATTGAGTGTCATTTGAACATATAATGTCTCCTTATTCTATAGAAATATCAGTAATAATAGGAGAAGTAAGTGGAAACAAGGTTGTTTCTAAATGCAGGTGTATGTCACTTATGCCCACACTACATGTGGGATATTGAATAGGATAAGTGGAATATAATTTATTCTATTGTGGTTTATTATTTGGATTCGGTGTAGGCTAAGTTGGTAATTTAGTGGGTATTGGTACATTATGATTTGGGTTTGCAAGAGGCATAATAACTGGCTAGGAAGGTTGAGTTGGAGGCTACAAATAACCAATTGGTTATTTTTTCCATTATCAACCTCCTCTCGGTTGGTTTATGATAATATCTAGATAGTTGTACATGATATCTTAACGTGGGGACAAGTTGTCCTAACTGATAGCTATCAAAATCTATTTTCAAGGCTCATTTAATTATCAAACAAAGGATGTATGCTTGAAATGGGACAACATGGTATGTGCACTAGGAATCTTGGAAGCCATATTATCCTATTCCAACCAAGAGAATTCTTAACTGAATGTTGCAAATGAAATGCATAAACATCTTTCTCTATAGCTTGCTATTGAGTAACTTAATCTAGATTCATTTTGAAACAATAATTCTTCAACTAATTGAATTAAATATGTTGTTCTACATTGGATTTAGGGACAATCACAGAGATGAGATTCTATGGTTTTAGGAACAATCAACTTACTATTTTAACAAGTGTTAGGGATTTTTCTTGTATGAACCACAGTGCTTGAAATGACTACTTGAACACTATGCCTCTTAATACTGATTCAGAGAAAAGAAAAGCCTAATTGCTAAGGACTGGATAAGGTCCTTCTTCATTATTGAGCTCCACATATACTCAGGCAGGTTTTACCTCTTAAGATTGCTGTTTACACAATATTTGTTGATGTGGACACTGATTTTCTATGTATCTTTTGTTAAACCAACCTGTGGATTACCTTGCAAATAACAAGCATAACCAGATGCAAGATATAACCATACAAACCATGGATGTAAGTATAACAAGAATCAGTGATACAAGGATTCTCATCCTTCTTCCTTTTCTTTATAGGAGGGATAACCTAGCTGATTCACTCTTCAAGGAATCAATAATATGGACAGTGTCCTGCTGACAAAGGTCCTTAACAAGTTTAGTTTATCTGTTCTTAGTAACAAAGTATTTTGATTGATTTGGTTTTGATATATTGGAACAACTTAGACAAAGATGGATTATCAGACTATTTTCTGAACCAGTGCCTATCCTTTGGGCTATAGAGTCAAAATAAGCTAAGATATCATAAAAACAAAACTCAGTAAACTGCCTTACAGTTCACATACAATTCAGGTAAGTTTCCTTACAAGCTACCTTGTCACCTCAAATCTATTGTATCAAATCCTTAATCAAAGCAATATTCTCCTTGAAATTACTTACAAAATTTAGTTCTTTTCTTAAAAGAAACTTGCAAATAATCAAATGGTTACCTTATAACCAGAATGTTTCAGAATACCTTGTAAACTTAACATAGAAGAGCACATACAAAGAATAAAGAGACAGCAATGGAGGAGAGTAAAATTGCACCGTATATTATTTATATGATCCAACTTTTCATACATGAAAGATTACACAACTTCAAAAGATAGAAAGAAACCAGAATATTTGAATTATGTGATATATTATCTCCTTTCCAAAAATGTTCCAACATCAAAGACCCTTAACTATTACAACTCTTATGCTATATATAGGTTTTAGACCATCTTGGAATCCCTTAAGGATGCAACAAGCTTTGGATGGTCACAAAACCCTAACCCTATAGTTATAAGAGAGACAAAAGAAAGAGAGAGAAGAAGCGGTGAAAGGATTGAGTCAAAAAGGTATAAACAGATATTTCTTGTTCTTCTCCTAATCTGGCGACTGCAATCAGATTTGTAAATGGTAGCTGATAGTATTTATGCTGAGACTGGATAGTTGTGCTCGCCTACTCACCTACATCTTCCTTTTGTAATTACTGTCCATCTTGTCTCTGAACAGTGCAGCGCCAAGTGTTCACCTCACTCATCATCCAAAATCTCTTCTTCAACAACGAGCTTCTTTTTCTTAGGTGTTGTCATGACTTCCCAAGCCTTTACTTCATCATCTAATGGCCACTTGAAGTCCTGAGTACTCTGTACCTGTATCTTTTACCTGTCCCATCTTACATCAGTGATGTTTTTGACATCAAGTAGGAACTTGTTGATATCTATTTCAGCTTTGAAGGCCTCATCCAATAATTTATTGAATCCTTCTACATCAACATCTGTTCCCAATAGAAATGTATCTTTGCTAGACATTTTGGTGTCAAACTCACTCCTCTAGGCATCTATAGCCTTTACTTGGTCATCTTCTCCTTTTAAGGCAGGAATAAACATATTGAAATCACTTGAAAAGAGACTCAATTTAGCCTCTATCTGGTTCAACTTTCCTTTGAAGAATGAGAGAGCAATGTTTACCCTTTTGATCTCATCTTCAACCTCTGTGACTATTGGAGGAAAGTC
>MU224600.1:1642295-1673960 GCA_018584345.1 Thuja plicata
TTTTGATGGTCTTTGTCAGGGCATCATAGTGGTTTGCTAGGTCTAGAAATAGGTCTACATCTAAGAAAACATCAGGAACAAGCAACCTAGCAAGACCACATGTCCAAGGGTTTGAAACAGGGATGGGTTTATCAGAATTCTTATAGAAGTAATTGAAAAGAGAGAAACCTGTTGTGCCTGGGGTCACAGCATCTCGAATGTTCTTGTACTCATCCAGGAGGACACTAGCATCGGCCTTCTTATTCTGTGTTGAACTGGCAGAAAATGGAGAAACTCATCAGAGTAACTTGCTTTTCCTTTTTGTTCTTCTCCACTCCCTCCACTTGTTGAAGCGACACTCACAGCTCTGCTCATCCTTGCAACACGCTGAATCTCCTTTTTCTCTTACTGATATTGAAACAAATCTATCTCAAATATCAGTTGTTAGTTCTGTGCATAATCTCTTGCAATTTAGAGCTCTTTTATCAATTCTGGAAACACTGCAAACTGCGCAAAATATAACTCTTCTGAAAATTAGCAACTTGGCTCTAAAAACTGAAAGCACGATAAATGAGAATGAAAGCACTATCAACTCCTTATAGCCATCATTCAGAGTACGCAGCTCATAATTCAGAAACATCAGTTCTGCCATTAATTTGCCATGCTGTGAACTTGAAAAACCTAGCCGTAGTTGCTGAAGTTGACAGGAAATCAAATTTTCAAAAATAAATCCTCGGAGCAATCATATAATGTTTAAGAGAGCTGACATGTCACATTCTAATTCATTGTCTGTCTCACATCTCAGCTACTCTTTATGCTTAGTAATCAAAATACGAGCCTCTGATTGGTTGCCGAGAGATTTACTCTGTCACATCACAAAACTGCCGCCATTTTTTAGATCTTGTAATCAGGCGACCTTGCGACTGCATTAAGTCTCTTTGTCGCGGGGCTTTGTTATTAACTATGGTTCCATCTCAAGACTTGGCGACAATGTGTTTTCTTAACCTTGGCTGACCCAAGTGATCTTCTGGCGATCACGCGACATAACTGAAATCAAAGTCGCACGCAGTTAACCTTAACTCATCATTCTTTCTGAAACCTGGCGACTAGCCGTTACTATTAACCCTTACGGTTGTCTCCTTGTCACTGAATGCTTTTATTCTGTTTCAAGACTATGCGACAACCTTTAGTCGCCCAGTCGGGAGATATAAGCCCTGAGCATTTAACTTTACCTTAACATGTTATAAGCACCTTTTCTTTACTTATGGCGACTGCGCGACATACCCTAATCGCCAAGTCGGGAGGAATTTTCCCTTGGGGCACTTTTCTTTCCAGACTTCGAGACCACCGTTGGATCCTTTGATTCTTTCATCTGACGATTGTCGCTTAATCGCCAGATGTTTATACATACCCTTAAATCATTTCCAGATATCGCGACAGAAGGCAAAGTACTTTAGTCTCGTTATCGCTGAATCCATTTCTTCCTTTTGGCGACTACGCGATAGTCTTCTTTCAACAGCCACCCGCCTTGTGACACATGTCACTCAATCATTGGTTTACTTTTTGCATACTGGAGAACTGAGACATTATCCCACTCTGGCGACATCCTGACTAAGCAATACTGTAAACTTCAAACGGTTAGTCACGTAGTCTGAGCTGAAATCTCTTAACCGCTGTTCTATTCCGAGACCATGCGACTGAAGGAAAACTTAACTGTTATCTTTGGCTTGATTTGGTGATAACGCGACATGAAGTAATCGCGAAGTCTGAGAATATTTTCATAACTATGAGAAATCTTCCGTGATCACCCGACTAAGGAGTGGGTCCCTCCTTTACAAAGCTTCATAACATGGATATCTTGCGACTACCCGACTGAAAGAAATCGCTGAGTCTCGTAACACTGAAGGAATATTCAGAAGTTTAATGAGACTACGTGACACAAGGCAAAACACAAAGTCAAGAAGGCAAATGGAATATTCGTTCAGGGTAACGCGACAAGGCGACTTAACTTAAAACATATGATTTAAGTGAATGAAAAAGTAACGCTGAAACATAAGGCATGACCTAGGGTTTAAATTCATTGTTTAATCTCTTGGAAGACTTAGGGTTTTCAGGGTTTTTGCAATTTGAGCAAGGTTTAGGCATGAAAACCTGAAAACATGACATGGGTAAGGCCAGAATGAACGAGAGCTAACTGAATTTGAGCACCTCAGAACTCAGAGAGCAAGACAAGGAACCAGGAGAACTAGCAAAAACAGGTAATACAACCAACAACAAGAACAAAGCATTAAACATACAAACTACATTAAACTGCAAAAAGAAAGTAAAGGTTTCCTCACCAAGTTGCCCCCCTTGGATGAGTACTCCTGATTAAGAACTACATCCTCAGAAGGTAAACATCCAAAATATTATCATTCAATCATATTGATAACACACAAGTGATGGAAATTGCTTATTATTTAGAGAAAAAAACAAGTACAAGAGTTTATTACATTAATCTACCAATATTTTTTAAGGAAAATATGGGAGACTTTATAAAAAGCAAACTTGGAACAACCTAACTAGACTGACACCTCAATCACTTAATTCTAGGGAGAGAACTTTTATTTAAAGCTATAACCTAGGAACAATGAAGAGTGGAATAGAGTGGACTCTTTCCAACAATAAATTGAACCATATATTCTCCTAAATTTTCTCTATGATCAAGCATACAAAACAATTAGGAAGGTAAATGCTTTTCCAACCGCTTTGAAGAATTCTTCCATAAAAGACACAACTAGATTGTTTCTCATGACTTTGTTGACCGCTTCCTTGCTTTGAATGCTTTGACTGCTTCAAATGGCATGTTGAAACTTAATGTATTTTAAATCATTCAAATAGCTTATCAGAAGGTTAATACCATGTATAGGTCTTGTTCATGCATTAATACATCAAACACACTAATTACCACAATATCCATAAGAATATATATTTATATTGCACTTATACGGATCAAAATTTTATCATAAAAGACATTATCATACCAGTATAGGTTATCATCATGTCATAGCAAAAGCCTTCGCAAGAATTACAAAACCACATAATCCAAAGGTTTATGTCATCAAAACATAGTTTATTCCAACATGAAAGTATGTAATAAAGAAAATATAAATGAGGTTCATCATTACCTCAAACTTAATTTCTTGATGGTCCTCCATCAGGTGATTTCTGATTTTACATCCACATTGTCAGTTTGAAATCACTAACTGTAGTGTGCCCTGTGATTTTAACAATCGGATTCCAAAAGAATCCCTGATACTTTTTCAATTCCTTTGATTGAGACTTCTCTTTATTAACATCATAGAAAACACTCCATTCCTATTATGGAACATGTAAACTATAATTGATTAAATGTTCAAAGATGATAAGTTGATGATCATCGAGCTGCAAAAGTGAATGCAAGACATTAAATCAGCTAATGTATTGTATTGTCATTGATGTCAACTTGATATGTTTTGATTGGTCATACACATACTGTCGTAAACTTAAAAGAGTTGAAGGAGAAAACTTTATGCAGTCGATAAAAGATAAAAGTTCAGTATACACTAAGGGATAGTGCACACTGACGGACAGTGAACACCAAGCAGTTCATAGTGTATACCAAGCACCGCAGTAACCAAGCAAGAGCTATTTATCAAGCATAATTGGAGTGGTCACTGAGCTAATTGAAGTTGTTACCGAGCATAACTGAAGTCAATGTCTGAGCTAACTGAAGTTGATCACCGATCATAATTGAAGATAAAGAACAACAACAAAACTTAGCTAGCAGGAGCTATATATAGATTGACTGGTTGATTGCCTTATCAATCAGTTGAACTAAAGAAAAAAAGATATTCAAAGCAAGTTTTATTCATAGATAACAAGGAGAGATTTGTGGAATAAAACTGAAGGAGAGCTTTACATATTAAAACAATAAGGTCGAGTTTTACGGATCAAGAAGTGATCTACAATGAAAACAAGGAGATTGAACGACTAAATCATGTCTATATAAAGAGACAAATAATTAATTATGAAGGAGAGGAATGAAAAATATAATTATGATGAAGATAGAAGTCTTCATACAGATCTCATCATACAGGCTGAAGAACAGAGCCAAGGAATTCTACAAACACCAAGCAACAGAGGACAGGGCATTCACCGAGCAAAAGAAAGAAGAGAGTAAAGGAACTGAAGTGAACATTGATCAAAGAGGTATTATTGGACTAACAATGGATTTGAAAACCTGCAAGTTAAAGTTGTATTATTGAACAGATCATTTACTATTTTAGTTTAACCATTGATTCATAAAATCTCTTAACCGAGTGGGATTTAACCATCCTTATTGTATTGAGATACTCAAGAGTATAAAAAGGTTTTCTTGTTGACAATATAGTGAATGCTAGGTCAAAAGACAAACTGTTAGTTTTGAATCCTCTAACAAGGTTGCACTTAATATTGTGTTTGTAACTTTTAACAGGGTTGGATCTTCACCGAGCTCACTTCAAAAGAGTGAAAATTTTGGGTTACCGGTCCCAAGTGGTTTTTCCCTTAACAGGGTTTCCATGTTAAAGTCCATGTGTCAAATGTGTATTTCTTTCATTGCATTGATAGTTTACTTTACATATTACTAAAACTGGATTGGTAGGTAAACACTAAGTTTAACTGTTGCTAATCGGTAAAGGCTAGAAAAATATAAACAATATATCTTACCAAACAACATATATTTGTTAGAATTACATAAGGCATACATATTGATGGACTAAAAGATAAATAGAGGATATTAAAAATTTGAGATATAAATGTTTGGTTCATTTTTTGGAATTGTTTTTAAGGCCATTGATTCACCCCCCCCCTCTCAATTATTCTAACAATTGGTATTAGAGCTTTGGTGCTTGGAAGAAGAGTTTAAAGACTTAAGATAAAGATCACAAGATGAGTAAAAGGGATGTGCCTAAGTTGAACAAGGAAAAATTTGCATCATGGCAAAGCAAGATAAGACTTCATCTATTAGGTATTGGAAATGATGTCATACAATACTTGGATGTTGAATATGTTGCACCTAGTGGACCTCCAATTGTTGATCAATTCAGAGAGAAGCATGAAAAAAATTCTATGATGATATGAATTGCTTCTTCACTATCTGATGTTGAATTTGAAGATGTCAAATCATGCACCACTGTAAAGAAAATATGGGAAAAAATCAAGCTAGTACATGGAGGAGATGCAAATGAGCTGAGAGCTAAAGCTGAAAGCCTAAGAGGAAAGTTTGATGACCTAATAATGAAAGGAGAGAACATCACTCTGGATAGTAGCAGAAACAAAGAAGTTGTTAATGCTATCTGTGGAGTAGGAGGACTACTTGAGGAAGAAACAATTGTAAGTAAAATTCTGAGAACCTTACTACTTGTTTATGCTATTAGAGTATCTGCAATTCAAGAAATGAGAGCAGTAGCAAATAACAATGTTACTCTTGATATTTTGATTAGTAGACTTATTTCATTTGAGATGAACAACTATGAAAATAGTGTCATACCTATTAGAATAAATTTAGAATAACTGAGAGGGGGGGTGAATCATTTATCCTCAAGTCCAGATGTGCCTATATAAAACTTTGAACCACTTCAACAACTTAGATCTGCTCGGCAACAATTAACAACAAAAGTGTGTAGTTTACTGTACCAATGAAATAAGCTTACAGAATCTTAACAGTAAAACACAACATAAACATTCACACATTTTGACACCATGATTTAATGTGGAAACCCAATATGGGAAAAACCACTAGTAACATGCTACCAAAATTTCACTCTTCTGAAGTGAGCTCTATTAAGAGCCAACCCTGTTAAAGGTTACAAAATACACTGTCAAATGTGACATGGTTAAAGGATTTAATCACCCTGTCAGGAGTGGCCTTGTTAGAGGACTTAGAACATTCCAATCTAAATGTCACCTTATTCAAAGGATTTATACAATGACTGTTAAGTCAACCTGGTTAAAGGATTTGAACTTATACAATGGTTAGAAAGTAATTAGTAGGTGTGATCGGATACATACAACTTACTTTGCAAATCCAGATCCAATTTTAGCTCTAATGCTAATTCACTGAATGGCCTCCATTTTCATCTCAAACTTTAGATCTGCTTGGAAATCTATCAAGCAATCTCTCTTTGCTTCTCTACTCAACCTTCTTTGCTAGGTCTTGCCAATTAGTCAATTAACCATGCAACACTCTTGCATACAACTTCTCCTTACACTTGGATACTATAAAAATAACCTCTGTAGGTTATATTATACCTCTTCATCTAGGTCAGATAGATCTTTTACCGCTTAATCAAGATCGTAGATCTTAGGTTAGGTTAGATTCAACAGATCTTTCCAACATTACATTTTATTTACTTCTCCAATACAGTCATTAATTAAAAATTGAATCCATGTGCTAATAATAGTTTCCTGTACATTAAATGAGTGTGGACCAATCTTAATTAACAATACATATCCCAATAAAATCAACTATGTCGGCCAGAGATCTCAAATCTCATCAATTACTAAAATACTGCTTCTCGACTTTCTTTGTCTCCCTCGGCATTTCACTGGCGCTCGACATCATCTTTGCTTTGCTCGGCATCACCTTTCTCTTTTCTCGACATTGAATTTTCTTTACTCGGCATCGACCATCCAATGAACTATCAGTTATAGATAAACAACATATCACTTTGCCAAAGTGCCAAATGATCAAGTACCCTGGTGTATACTCATTTCCTCAGTCTTCTTGTTATCCTATTCTTCAAATCTTCATCAATCAATAGATATGGTACTCAAACATACAACAATAGTCTCACCAATTAAGGTTTGACATCAATGACAAAATAACAATTGTCTACATTGTAGCAATCTTTCCAACATTACCAACTATTGAGTCTGCATTCAAATCTTCTCTAAAAATAAGCAGATCTAGTCACAAACACACTATGAGAAATGATAGTGAAAGTGATAGTGATGAATAAGAACTTGATGAACTTGAAGCACTAATGTCTAGGAGATTACATAGAGGTAAAGGAAGATACACACGTAAATTACCATTGGTTTATTTTAATTGCAAAGAAATTGGACATTTTGCTATTATATGCCCTAAAAAGAGAAAATATGAAAGAAACAATGACAGATCTTATGAAAAGAAGTTTGACAGAAGTGATGACCGAGACTATAGAAGAAACTGACAGTCTAACAGAAGAGAAAACTGAGACTACAAGGACAAAGGCAAGAAGGCTTGTTACCTGGTTGAGAACAAAGCTGAAAATTCTACTACTGATCCTGATGAAGATGTTGAGGTAGTATTTGTTGCTGTGAAGGATGATTCAGACAAAGAACAAAGGTATGTTGAAACTGCACTCATATATAAAGTTAGCAAAGATATCTAGATTATTGATAGTGGTTGTACTCATCACATGACTAGAGATATAAAAACTTTTAAAACTTTTGAATATTATAATGGTGGATTAATTAGGATGGGTAATGATTCACCTTTCCCAGTTGAAGGAAAATGAACCATCATGTCAAATAATCTGATCAGGTGTGAAAAAGCATATTGGGTGAAAGGACTTAACTATAATCTATTAAGTGTTTCACATCTGAACAACACAGGAAATCGAGTTGCATTTGAGAACAAAAAATAAATGATCTATAATGGAACAAGAAAGTTGATCGGTACTGGTGAATAAACAAAAGGTAACCTATTCTATCTTGACAATATTGAGACTACTTGTTTATTGGCTAGAAATGAAGATGTTTGGTTATGGCATACAAGATTATGTCATGTGAATTTTGACAACATGGTTAAGATAAGTAAGAAAAAAAAAGTAAGAGGCTTATCGAGTATGTCAAAGCCCAACTATGTAATGTGCAAGAATTTTCAAAAAGAAAAAAATGGCAAAGTCTAGTTTCAAGAGCAAAACCTACACATCTAATGCTATTCTGGAATTAGTCCATACTGACTTATGTGGACCAATGAGAACAAAGAGCTATTATGGTGATAGATACTTCATTCTATTTGTTGATGATTATTCTAGGATGATGATTGTCATGTTCTTAAAAGAGAAATTTGAGGCATTTAAGATGTTCAAATGGTATAAAGTTAAAGTTGAAAAACAAAGTGGAAAAGAACTGAAATGTTTAAGATCAGATAGAGGAGGATAATTTACTTCTGATGAATTCACTAACTTTTGTAATGAGCATGGGATTACAAGATAGGTTTCTGCACCAAGAACACCACAGCAAAATGGGATTGTTGAAAGGAGAAATAGACCAATTGTTGATTGTGCTAGAACACCGATGATTGCAAAAGGCATTACACAAACATTCTAGAGAGAAGCTGTAAGTATTGCTGTCTATACACTAAACCGAGTTCAATTGAAGAAAGAAAACAATAAGACACCTTATGAGCTATGGAGGAGCATTCTTTATGAGTGACAAACTTGTCACATGGATAAGTAAAAAGCAAGGATGCATATCTCAATCAACTGCAAAAGTAAAATATGCGGCTGTTGTTGCAAATTTCTCTAACATTGCATGGATCAAACAATTCTTGAAAGGTATGAATGAAGAAATTCTTGACCTAATAATTATCTATTGTGATAATACTAGTGCTATAAACATCTCAAAGAACATTGTGATGCATGCTAAGACAAAGCACATAGCTATTAAGTATCATTACTTGAGGGAACAAGTACAAGAGAAAGAGGTGATACTGAAATATGTACAATCCAAAGAACAATTAGTAGACATATTCACAAAGCCATTGCCAAAATATACATTTGATTAACTAAGGAATAGACTAGTGGTTCGTCCCTTGTCTACTGGTCACTAAGCCGACTAAGAGGTTTCATCAGCCTACACATTATCAGAAGATCAATCATGTTGATGCAAGATGAGATATGGACTAGAATGACATATCAATACACTGAAGGTACTTATCTGAAACCCACACAAACTACAAAGATGTATTGCTGATGGAGAGGAGATTCAATGATTTTTTTTGGCATTGCTATCAAAGGGAGAGAAGAATTCAATGAAATATCCATCAGAGAGAGAAATGAAATATCCATCAGGGAGAAGAACATCAGTCAAAGGGAGAGAAAATATCAAAGAAAAAGTTTCTACAAAGCGAGAGAAATATCCAATGATGATGAAAAGAAAGATATTCAATGAAGTGACCATCCGTCAAAGAGAGAGAATTGAAGAGAGTTAACACTGCATTTCTATCCAAAAAGGGAGAAGAGATTCTACAACAAAGGGAGAGACATAAGCATAAGACAAAATTTCTATACCTATCCATTGAAGGGAATAAAGAAAGGGAGAGCACACAGCAAGAATGAAATCCAAGCTAGGAGAGCTTACCGAGAGTCGAATATTTGAATTGGCTATAGAAAAATAAGTTTGGTATGATATGGCATATTTAATATTGTGTTGCCATCAATGCCAAAGGGAGAGATTGGTGAACTATAACTGATTAAATGTTTGAAGATGATAAGTTGATGATCACTGAGCTACAAAAGTGAATGCAAGACATTAAATCAGTTAATGTATTGTATTGTCATTGATGACAACTTGATATGTTTTGATTGGTCATACACATATTGTCATAAAATTAAAAGAGTTGAAGGGACAAAGTTTATGCAGTCTGTAAAAGATAAAAGTTCAGTATACACCGAGCGACAGTGCACACCAACGGACAGTGAACACTGAGTAGTTCACAGTGTATATCGAGCACTGCAGTAACTGAGTAAGTGGTTACCGAGCAAGAGCTATTTACCTAGCATAACTGGAGTGGTCACCAAGCTAACTGAAGCTATTATCGAGTGTAACTAAAGTCAATGACTAAGCTAACTAAAGTTGATCACCGATCAGAACTGAAGATAAAGAACAACAAAAACACTTAGCTGGTAGGAGCTATATATACATTGATTGGTTTGCTTTATTCTTATCGATCAGTTGAAATAAAGAAAACAAGATATTTAAAGCACATTTTATTCACAGATAACAAGGAGAGATTTGTGAAATAAAACTGAAGGAGAGCTTTACAAATTAAAACAAGAAGGTTAAGTTTTATGGATCAAGAAGTGATCTACGATGAAAACAAGGAGATTGAATGACTAAATCATGTCTATATAAAGAGACAAGTAATTAATTATGAAGGAGAGGAATGCAAAATATAATTCTGATGAAGATAGAAGTCTTCATGCAGATCTGATCATAAGACTGAAGAATAGAGCCAAAAAAATTTGCAAACACCGAGCAATAGAGAATAGAGCATTCACCGAGCAAAAGAAAGATCTCTTTGTGCTATACTGCTAAAGATCTTGAAGGTTTCAAGAAATTAAAGATTCCATGGAAGGTACTGAGGATGCAGTTCTGAATCAACTGATCCATGATGGAGCGTGGATGGGATGTGGCTTGACCACTCACCAACCTCACACTAGAGATTGGATGCAAGATTTGGAACAACACGTTGGTGAACTTGAAGTGCCTGAGCTGGATAACCGAGTTGTGAATCTTTAAGCCATCTATGCCGACATACAAGAGGACTTGACTAAGTTGTGAGATTCTCTTGAAGTTCTGCGTGATGAGGCAAAATTCTTGCGTGATGGACAAGCGTTGCACAACTCTCTGCTAGTGCAAAGTGGATCGCATAGCTCAAAGACTTCTACACTTGTCATCTCCTATGACGGGGATCATGATGACAAAATTCTCGACAACTTCCTCTAGGACATTGAAGAGTTCTTGTCTAGTGCATCTGGGCTAACCAATGAAGCGCAAGTAGAGAAAGCGACAGTGTGTTTCACTGGCAGAGCAAAGTTGTGGTGGTGTACCCATTTGGTCGATGAAAGGGCTGGAAAAATTGTGTGGTCAATGAAGTCTTGGGCCGAGCTGAAGTCTTCTCTCCAAGATCAATTCCACCCAGGTAATTCAGATTGGGTCATCTGTGCCCGTTTTGATGAACTAAAGCATTCTGGAAAGGTACGGGATTATGTTTGAGCTTTTCAAGTCTTAGATCTTGAATGTGTTAAACTAAATGAATTCGAAAAGTTGTATCTATTTATGCGCAACCTTCAACCTTGGGCTGTTGAGGAGTTGCAGCGCCAAAAGGTTCAAATGCTTGTAGAAGCGGCGACTATGGTCAACGGTTTTCTGGATTATAAAGGTGATGCTGCTAGAGGTTTTGGTGGTGCAAGATCTGACATAGGAGATCACCGCAAAGCCTTTAGGCTGAAAGGCGATCGATGTCCCCCATATTAGAAGGCAGTAGATCCAAAGAGCAAGTCAAAATTCAATAATGGGAATGGTGCAAAGAAAGGCAAGAATCTAGCCCCTGTGAAGGACAAAAGGCTAGAAAGGGAAAAGAATTGTTTCATATGCGTTCGTCTAGATCATTGGGCTCGAGAGTGCCTAGATAGAGGTCAAGTTAACTCAATCTTGTCTGATGCAGCCAAGATCCCAGAAATGGGTGCGTTACAGTTGTTGAATGTTATGCAAGATGTTGTTAAGCAAAAAGGGAATCCATGTATTGCAAGCCACCATGATCTATGCTATTTGGAAACATTCTTTGGAGGTAATCAATTTTTGGCTATGATTGATTCCGGTGAAACCCATAATTACATGTCTGTGAGTAAAGCGAAATCCTTAGGTTTGAAAATGGATCCTACTGAATCTAGCTTTAAGGCTGTGAGTGCTCAAGCCCAAAGAGTAAGTGGGGATATCAAGAATGCTATTATGCAAGTTGGGTCTTGGCAAGCCCCTATTAATCTTGTTGCAATTGATATGAAAGAATTCAAACTAATACTTGGGCAAGAATTCTTAAGGCAAGTTGCGGTGGTTGTTTCCCCTCACTTGGGTTGTATACTGATGTTGGATCCGACACAGCCCTGCATTGTTCCTACAGTGCGTTATGATGACTCTCATCGAGTCTTGAGCGCATTGAGTCTAAAAAGAGTATCAATAAAATGTAAAGGCGAGTTGCTCTTGGCTGCCTTGCTCGCTAATCGGGATGAAGGGGAACCCTCTGAGTCCTCAAATCCCATAGTGGTGCAAGAGGTCATGGATAAATTCACGGATGTAATGCCAGATCATCTTCCAGCAGTGTTACCACCAAGACATTATGTCGATCACGCAATTGAGCTAGAGACTGGAGCTAGGCCACCTGCTCAACCTTATCATCTTTCTGGGCCTAAAATGGCCGAGTTAAAAAGACAATTAAGTGAGCTCGCAGAAGTTGGTTATCTACAGCCCTCTCACTCACCTTATGTGGCTCTGGTGTTGTTTCAAAGAAAGAAAGACAAATCACTTCGGCTTTGTGTTGACTACCGAGCTCTCAATAAATTGACTATAAAGAACAAGCATCCACTACCTCTTATCGCGGATAGCTTCGATCGGCTTGTGGAGGTGCAGTACTTCACCAAGCTTGATCTGAGGCAAGGTTATTATCAGATCCATATTTCTGCGGGTGATGAAGATACAAAGACAAAGACAAAGAGGAAGTCTGTAATCAATATCCATCTTAAGCGGGAGCTTCTTGGTTATTGTATTTTGTAGTTCTATCGAGGCAAGCATTGTAATAAAAGTTCACTGTTTATGTGATTATGCATAGAAGGGTTTCTTGTGGAGTCTAAGGTTGTAGAATGGCATAGTGATCCCTAAGGGTATTCATTGTAAGCATTTACTTTATTAAGTCAGTTCAGGAAGTATCGATGGTGCTGACTTGAAGATGAAACATATGCTAGCTTTGAGTTGTAAATTGTCATTCATAATGTTGAAGAGCTGTGTTACCCTATCTTGGTGTTCTTGATTTAATGTCTGTGTATTGCATTTCTTGAGTCTTTATGCCTTTAAAGTATATGCATGGCTTGTCTAATTCAGTAGGCAATAAGGGAGGTGTAGTCTGGAATTAGTTTTGTTGTTGTATTAAGTTGCATATGTGTAGAATTTTAGCCAGTGCCACACGAGTTCACTCTGAGCCCGTGACCTGCATTCCATAAGTTGAGGCACTAAAATTACTTACAATTTTTGTTTCCTCCTTCAATTTGACAATTTATTCATCCTTCCTTCTAATCTCTTCTTATGGTTGTTCGTTCTCCTCCTTCCATTATTGCTCCCTCTCTTCCATCAGTTCTCATATGCAACATAATCCCATGATGAGAATGATGGTACAAGTATACCCAGTTTAACTGAATGTGCCAATTGTTGTTGATCCCTCTTTATTTCTTCAATATATACTACCCTTTATGTTTCTCGTGCAATGTTTTCTAAACCACTAGAAGTTTTTCCTTTCTCTAAATGATCCTTATCATTTACCTCCTAATTAAATGGTGAATTATCAAAGTGAATGTATACTTCTTCCATATCTATTGATTGAGTAGCCCCTTGTGCATAACCACTCTTGTTTGCATCATTTTATGTAGAAGGGGCTTGAAACATTGTAGTAGGCCTACTTGCATGTTTTACACTTGTTTGTTCTTCCCCTGCATCAGATATAGTTTTCTCTAATTGATTTTAAATGGGCACATGGTCATTCTTAGTTTCCTTATTACTCATTTGTTTCTTAGGTTTTTCACAAAGCATGTGACTCCTTCTTATTGTCTTTACAGGAGACCACTTAATTTTCCTTTTGGGCTTCTTAACTTTCTTTGCAGATACATGTTGTTTTGCTTATGTAGCTTTTCATTTAGGTGTTTTAGGGATTTGTAATTTGTGATACTTTATTTTTCCCCTTCTTCCTAACACTTTCTGCATCTTTCTCAACCAATATTATCTTAGTTCTAGTTGGCATTTTTGACACAGGAGTTTCAACTGAAGTAGGGCCAGGAGTATGACTTGTTTCCTTGTCCCAACCAATGGGTTTTATATTTCATAAGTACTTATAATAGAAGATTGTGGCATTGGATTTGAGGATGAAGCCCCTTCAGTAAACTTAAAATTACCCTAAGCTCGTGTATCCCTCTGAGTTAAGGGTTGTCCAACAAGACCCACATTGACTAATTTAACCCTTTTTACCTTTATGAAATCATCCCAACGCATCCTTGGTTGGGATTATTCTAAATAGTTTTCAAATAGTAAATGAATTGAACAATGATGAGAGAGAGTATTTGGAATACCTTTTTTTTTACTTTAGTCTCCATTAACTTGAGTATGTTGTAAAGACGGTTGGGTGCGTTCAACAATCTACCATGCCAAAGGTGGCTTAGAAGTTTGAAGTGCACTTTGTGTAGCTGAGATAACCTTATCTCACACGTCAAATACATGATGATGTATGTCACTATATGGGCCCATAATGGAGGCAAATACATTCTCTTTTTCACATGATTGCTCACTTACAACAAAGGGTCTCCAGCTACTATAAATTCTACTTGTGATAACCTTATATCTCTTCCCTCTGGATATGCCTCCCCTATAGCTGGAAACCATGTTACCTCTATAATTATTTGTTTCTTAACAACCACTTTGAAAATCTTGACCACTTCATGGCCATCCTTAAAATTCATAGCAAAATCTTGAGCCACTTGCTCATTAAAACCATGTAGTTTAAGAAAATAATCGAGCCATCAAACTCCTCTAAAAATCAACTCACAATCTTGGCCTTCCAAAATAAGCTCATGAAGTTTATAGGTTCATGCCTAATTGACAGACCTTGCATTCTGTCAATTTTACTTACAACTCATCTCTTGTGCACTAAATTCTAATAATTTATTTTAAAAGAGCTTTTTTGTACCTTGAACCTTCCTCTTGTAACTAGATTTCACTTATTCTGCAACTCAAATTACTATGTGCACCAGAATCAATGATAATTCTGCTTACCTTACCTTTTTTCAAGCAATTTGTTCTGAATACACTCACTTGTGGTGCTGGTTGTACTAGTTTTCCTCTTCCCATTAGAATACATTCCCCTACCTCTGGATAAGCCATTATAGATTCATTCTTCTCTTCTTCTTATTGTATGAGATGTGCCCTCCTTTCTTTGTTTTGATATGGTTCATTCCACTATGGACACCTAAATGATTGATGCCCCACTTCATTGCAATGGAAAAAATTACCTATGAAGATACCACTTCATCTTCCTCCTCCAAATCTCCACATATATGGCTTCCTATTTGGTCTGATGTGAAATATTTACCCTTTTCCTTGTCATTGTTGCTCTAAAAATTAGAATTTATTCTACCACCTCTTCCTATCATGGCTCCACCTCCTCTATTGCTTTGTCTCTCATTCTTCCTCTTCAGCTTCTCCTCTAATCTAACTGCTAGTTGAAAGCATTCTCCAAGGGTTCTTGGAAAATTCAACCCCATCTTATCCTGAATGTTGTATCTTAGGCCGTTGATGTATCTGACCACCTTCTCATCCTCATCTTCTACTCCTCCCATAATGCTTAGGGTGTGAAATTTCTCAGTATAGGACATAATATCCATGTCCCTTTGCTTCAAATTGTTCCTCCTCATCTTGATTTTTATTGCCAAATCTGAGGGAAAGAATTGAATCTTCACCATTGTCTTCATCCTCTCCCAATTTGAGATTGTATTCAACCCCCTTGCTATCTTTTCATTCTGAATGCTAGTCCACCATGTAAGGGTTTCCCCTTAACCTTGCTTTATCCAACTTCACCTTCTTCTCCTCTTCTACATCCCCAAGATTAAAATAGTTCTCTAGTGCTTCCACCCATCAAAGCACTGCTTCAGTATCCATATTTCCTTGGTAGATTGGAGAATCAACCTGCCCCTTTCCACCATTTCCTTTTACTGATGTAATCAATCTCATGAACCTCCTCTCCTCAGGATCATTTTCTTCCCTATGACCCCTATTGGCTTGTCCCTATTTGTAATCTTCTTCTCCTTCATTGTTTTCTTCATGAACCTCTTCTCTCCTAGGTTCTCTTCTCTCCTTTTCCATTTCTTTTATCCTCTCTATCGGTTGTAGTTTCTCTCTTATTAACTATCTTTCTTCTCTTTCCTTTTCTGCTCCCAAATATCTCTTTTCCCTCTTCTCATTCTCAAGGGCTTCCCTCAATTATTTTATCTCTTTAGCCATCTGGTTCTTTGGTGTCATGTCTAAAATTTGTATCTCGTACCTTACCAAGGATCTACCTGCTAATTCTCTGATACTACTTGATGCAAAGGTTGTGATGGTTTGGTCCAAAACTCGTTATGTTCATCTTCCAAGGTGTTCTCCACCCAATGACCCCAAGTTTCCAAATGCTTCTAACTCATCAATCTGACTTCTCCCACACAATCATTGTTTATGGGGTTTTTAAATGACTTATTTAACTTATCCAACCATGCTCCAATGGTCCTTGCAATCTTAACCAAAGATCTTATTGGCAACTCTACTTATAAGCCCCCAATCCTAGTAGCACTATTTCCCGAGTACAGTCAACTTATCTTTTGATTTTCCCAAAGAACCCCCCCCCCCCCCAAAAAAAAAAAAAAAAAAAAAAGTTTTAGACACTCATTATCCTCCTACACAACATATGTCAAAATTATATAGACTTGTTTTGGAAGGACTGTCTCAAAAACCACTATCTTCACTAGCCTAAACCCCAATTAGGCCTCCATTTACAAAGGAACTACTATAAGTAATCAACCCCAAACCCTATAACTTTCCACAATCTTGGGATACGATATAAAGTAAGAGATTATGGAATTGGTTTGATTCTATGACTTATTTAGATGTTGGATCCACCATACCCTCTCTACATCAATCTAAAAATTAGGGCCTCCTAGTTCATACCCCTCCAATCACTCTCAGAACCCCAACCAAGGTTCCTCACAATGCATTTAACATGGAAATACACCTTATTCAATAAAATATACTTCTCCTTAAGGCAAAACTCTCACTGCTACACCCTAGCCACCAAATTCATCAACTTCTTCAACCCTGTTACGATGATCACCTATTCCTTTCACTTAAAATGCACATTAACTTGTTAGGATTGTATTATAAATGTTAAAATAGAACCATTCCATAAGAATCATATCTTAAAAATTCATGGAATGGCCATTCCTTCATAAGCTATGAAACTGTTATTGCAAAACAAGGATTAGACTAGACTGTCAACACAAATTTCTTAAACTTGAATTGAAAATGAATCTCAGAACATTTACAATTAATTATAATAGTGATATAGATATCCCTAAAGCATTATAAGCATTAAAAATTCAATTTGAAACTCAAATAATGCAAAGAAACATTAAACTTGTAGATTTACTATGTTTTCAATGCAGATCTCAATTACCGTCTGTACACCAGGCATCCCCCTTTATCGTACAATGACCATTTGCAATTTTATAATTCTTCTACCAACCGTCTCAACCAATTTGGATCGGTTTAATGGCTTGTTAAAGACTTAACATAAGAGAAATCTACTTTCCCTCCAAAACCCCATTTAGTCATTGTTATTTGAAAATTTGAATTTCTAATTCTTATTTTAATGCAATTTCCTATCTAAAACTTATTCCCCTAATGTCACTGGACCATTATGATCACTTCAAATCCTATACACCCTAATTATACTCCTTGGGTGCTATTGACCCTACTTACAAAGCATTTTGGTCCTAGGTCCTTACCAGGACCTTCAAGACATTTGTCCATTACAATATTTTAAACATTGTCTTTACAATATGCCATAATTGGCTTCAAGACCTCAGAGTTGATCTTGGTTGTCTTCAATGTCTTCATTCCTCCTTGGCGAATCCTAGATTCCTCCATGATGTTGTTTATCCTTCTAGGTTCCCCTGCACCAGACACCACATATTGAAAGCATGAAAAATATGAATGAGGTTATGCATGTGCAAGATTTATTCAAACCAAACCTGCCTTAGAGAGGATCTAGCATAAAAAAACCTCCTAAATCTACTCATCAAATATACATGGACATTTAAATTTGAGTTACCACATCTACACGAGATGGACATTTTCAATCATTGACCTCTTCAATCCATCTCATCTTGACTCATTAAAAAACTGAGCAAGTGGCATGAACTTCTTCCACCTTGCAAGCTCTATTTATATCTGCATCTTGATCTATACTTGCATTATGATATTAGTGTGCACAAGACAATTGTATATCGACAATCACCTTAGAAAAAAAATTCATTCAATTACATGCAAATTTAATATCGATAGATCACACAACACGTTAATATTAACATAAAGGGGTACAAGGATACGTTCATGTCCATGGACCAAAAGTTCATGAAAAAAATATAAAATATATTAAAAATTTGGCACTACACCCCATAATAACAACAATAGACATATAAAAAATAAGCCATTATTTGGACTCATCAATGTTCATGGGTTTACTTTTTGAAGGAAAAATTTGTTAATGTTTCTATTCTTAAAGAATCTAAAATAATTTTTGAGAAGCATATAGATATAAAAGTAAAGGTTTTAATAGTGGATAATGGTGGTGAATTTTCCTCTAGGGTATTTGATGACTATTGTAAGCATTCAAGAATTGTTTGGCAAAAATATACTCTATACACCTTACAAAAAGATGAAGTAGTAGAGACGATGAATAGGAATTTAATAGATGGAGCTAGAAGCATATTGAGTAGTACAAATCTCAAGCAACATTTTTGGGTTGAAGCAATTCACACTACTTGTTATCCGATTAAAAAGTCACATATTTATGCTCTTGTTGATAAAACTCCATTTGAGGTATGGAAATGTAAATGACCATCAATTTCTCATTTTAGAGTTTTTGAGAGTGAGACATTGGTTCATGTTCCTAAAGAAAAATGTTCTAAGCTTGATTTCAAAAGTTAACAAGTGTGCTTTTGTGGGTTATCGTGAGAATATTAAGGATTATAAGCTTTGAGATCCTATAGAAATCAAAATTGTATATTATAGGGATGCAATTTTTAAAGAGTTAAAGGAACTTGAAAATGATGAGAAACATTCTATGAAGACTAACAAAATAGTGCATTTTGATATTTATGTTGAACCACAAAAAGATATAGATGTCGAACAACCACATGAAGATGTGAATGTAGAACAACATGAGGAACATAAAGGTGAAGCATAAGGATTAGAAGAGATTTTTGAAGAGGAACAACCAAAGGATCTTGTTACACCTATGCGTGTGCACTACGACGGTGAACAAAAAAGTGACCACTCACCTAAATAAACCCAAATATGCAGAAAAATGCATTTGATTTATTTGAATTTTCAAATAACCCAAACATGTTATGGCTTGAAAAATCCAAGCTATAATACATACACGATTTTATAAAGAAACCCCCATTGTGTTAATAATATAAAAAACTACGATTGGGATTTTAAAATAAACATAACCAAATCACATTTAAAAAATTAAAATTGGTCTATTGGATTATTTTAACTTGTGGCTGACACCAAAGAAGAAAAAAACATTCTAAAAAATCAAAGGAAACTTTATTATGTTTTTGTTGCCAACAACCAAATCAAGCTTGCACGACGTTGAAGAGGAAACACACCAACTCTCACAAACTAACTACATGAAAATGTAGGTCTTCCAACTCTTCTTCTTTTCTAGGTCAACAAGTAGCATTCATGAAAATAGGGTAGTCTTAATGAACCTAGGACTTTCTAATGTGGCTTGATAAGATAGTTAATTACAATGGAATTGATTTCCTTGGTGGTATAACTATATATAGTTGCACATATTAAACTTGGAAATTGTTGAGTTGTGTAGCTCTAAATATTGTGAGAATATTAGGTGAACTAAACAGAAAGTAAATATGTGCATTACAAAAGAGTTCCCAAAGCCATTAAGAGTTCCCACATATATTAAGAGTGTACATAAAAGTGCCAATGAAGCAGACCACTTGGAACCCTCTGTTTATCACAAAGCTTTTACAATTAGTTTTTCCATTCTTTCATTTCCTCCATACAATTTTTCTATCTTCTAGAGAGGTGCATTTTGAAGATTGAAATCAACATAATTTTAGGTATCAACATAACCCATGATGGACAATTTGAATCCATGGTCAAAGTTATTTTTTCTACCTATATAATACACATATGCATACCCTCTTCGTCAACTTCCTCCTTCCTATTTTATTCCCCACCAATAGTGGATTACTTTGATGCTAGAGATGCAAATAAGCCCTAGTTGATACACAATAAGGAGTATAATTTATTGGTCATAGTTTGTGAATATAAGGAGGTAAATCAATTTGGTTTGAGTATGCCAGAACCATTGCCTAGAACTAGGGCATTCTTGTCATTTGCAATTTGGATAACACCATGTCTCTACACGCTCTAAGGTCCTACTTCGAATATTGATATGGTATGCATTGAGAGAGAGGGAGAGGGAGAGGGGGGAGGGAGAGGTAGGGAGAAAGGATGCGATAGTTTAGATACTTGCAAGTTCATTTGTGAGATTTTTCTTGGGAAGATAATTGCTTGCCTATTTATGTTAGTTATTTATAGTAATTGTATCTACATGCAAACATAATATAAAGTTCAATGCTATGGTCCATCTATTTTTTTTTGTATGCATCGAAACATAGCTTAAATTGATCCTATAAAGGATTATTGCATGCAAACCAAACCTAAGGATGGGAAAAAAAAAAAAATCCTTGGTTGTCAAACCACATATCATAAGATCATATCAAATCTAACTTGACTAAGAAATTCTATTTCTTAAAACAAATGAATCTAATTTAATACAAAGATTTTCCATGTATCACCTTGATACCCTCTTCCATCTCTAGTAGTTTATTCTTGTTACTTTGAAGAAATATTTATTTAATAGAAACAACAAACTGTTTGGAAAGTTGACACTAATTACTAGACCCCTCAACTACATACCCAAAAAATGAAAAAGGAAAAGGAAAATGAACCTATTAATAGAATGTTGAGGTTGTTGGGAATGAGAAGACCTAGTTATCATTGGCCTTGGTTATTGGGATTGAGAAATTCTAGTTATCATTGTTAGTAATAATTGAGAGGGGCGGGGGGGGGGTGAATCAGTGGCCTCAAAAATTTATCCTTAAACTTAACCACCAATCAATAAACCTTAGATTATTAAGTCCATACAAGATGCATGCCATGAAATACTTATAATGATTTAACTGTCTATCGGTTTTCCTTGTCTGTCCTTATTCTCCTTGATTACTGATAAGTAGTAAAACTATTTACCAATACTCAGTAAATTAGCAGAGTATACCGATCAATCCATAAATGCATATGTGAAATATAAAACAATAAAGTAATAAACCACACACACATAACACATGGATTTTAACGTGGAAACCCTATTAAGGGAAAAACCATTGGGACCGGTACCCCAAATTTTCACTCTTCTGAAGTGAGCCCTATTAGGAGCCAACCCTGTTAAAGGTTACAAACACACTATTAGGTGTGACCTTGTTAGAGGATTTTATACATAGAGGTTGTCACTTAGTATCGGGCATCTATTTCTACCATCCTTGAATCAACCTCCTTCTTAGACTGTCAATAGGTATTTGGAAAGTCCAATGCTACTTTCATGAATCAACCTTTTTGGCACTCCTTGGGATGTATCTCAATATATAGAAGACTGTTAAGTCCTACTCTGTTAATAGACTTGATGCTTCAATGGTTAAACTAAAACACTATGACCTGTTTCTAATGCAACTTGAATTGCAGATTTTTAGATCTATTTAAGTACATTACCTCTCTAATCAACGTATCAATTCAATTCTTTGTGCTCCACACATTCTGCTCTATGATGTTGTGCTTCACTATTTGTCGGTGTCTGCAGAATTCCTTAGCTCTTCTTCAACTTGATTGATCAGGACTGTATGAAGTTATCCTTCATCAGTTTCTCTTTAGCATCCTCTTTCTATTCACTCCCCTTCCCTTGCATTTCATTGCATTAAGAAATGAATTACTCTTGTCTCTTATATAGACATGATATTCATCATTTCTTGATTCTTGGTGTGAAAAACAATCCAGCCAATTTGATTTAAAGCATAAGTCCTAATTTATCTCGTAGTTAACTTCTTGCCAACTTTACAAATCATCTTTAAATCAATTACTTAACTCTGGTCAAATAAAACAATGAGAACAACCAGTTAAGTCTATCCTTAAGCTCTGCCAGCTAGATATTTTGTCATTTTCTAAACTCTCTATTCTGGCGGTCAACTCTGCAGTTGGTCATCGGTGACAAATGACAGTTCCATCGGTGTGACTTCTAGTCAGCTTTAGGATCTCCGTCCGTCAGGCATCATTGGATTTTGCTCGTCGGGCAACTCTATTTTCAGCTTGTCGGGCATCCTGTGGTTTTTCTTCATTGGGAAACACTATCTTCTACTTGTCGGGTATCACTGTGACTTTTCTTCTTTGCCTTTATCGATGGTGTACACTCTATCGGCGTTTTGTGTCACTTAGTGAATACTTGACTTTTATGCATTGCTGAAAGCATAACCTTTGTTCCATTGATTCTTTGAAGTATTTTGGCATTATGTACATGACCGTATAGATGATATCAAGTTGACATCAATGACAATACAAACCATTAACTAATTTAATGTCTTGCATTATCTTCAACTTAACATTATCAAACACTCAATCAGTTACATGTCATCAATCTCTCCCTTTGGGATTGATGGCAAAATACTATATTATTTCTAATACAATATGAAATACAACAGTTGAGTTTCATCAAACTACCAATCATTTTGTTTTTGATAACCGATAAAAATGTCTGACCACCGGTAAGCTCTATTATAGCTTAGATTTGATTCTTGCAGTTCTTTGTCTTTCTACTTCTGATGTGTTGAGTTCTCTGCTTGTGTCAATTTCTCTCTTTTGATTTTTCTTCTTCTTTGATGCCTTTGTCTCTTGTCAGCAACTCTCCCTTTGTATATTATCTCTCCCTTAGGTTATACTTTCTCCTTGTTGGAGTAATCTGATAATGGATAATCTCTCTTTCTTTTCTCTTAGAAGAATGTGATAATATGGATACTTTCTCTCCCTTTGACAGCAATGCCAAACACATCTTACAGATATATGACATTAAATTCAAGTGATTTTTTCTCTCTCTCCATCCATAATATAATCCTTGAATTTCCCTTATCCATCAGCAATACATTAATATGCTTTGGTGCTTGGTTCTGATATATACCTGTCTGTATATAGATGTAGCTTTGAAGTTCATCTTTTTGCTCTCATCAACATGAATGATATTATGATAATATGTAGGCAAATGCAACCTTCAGTCATTTTACTGACTGGTAGACATGGGTTTGACCCCTAGTCTCTTTCTCAAGTACTCAAATGTATCCTTGGGCAGTGGCTTGGTGAAGATATCGTCTAATTGTTCTTTTGATTGCAAATACTCAAGTATCACCTCTTTTTCTTGAACTTGTTCTCTTAAATAATGATACTTGATGGCAATGTGTTTTGTCTTGGAATGCATGACTAGATTCTTGGAAATATTTATTGCACTGGTGTTATCACAATAGATAATCACTGGTTCTGAGATCTTCATATCCATACCTTCCAACAACTGTTTGATCCATGCAATATTTGAGAAATTTGCAGTAGCAACAACATATTCTACTTATGCAGTAGACTGAGAGATGTATCCTTGCTTCTTGCTAATCCATGTGACAAGTCTATCACCCATAAAGAATGCTCCTCCAGTTGTGCTCTTCCGGTCATCAAGATTTCCAGCCCAATCAGCGTCGGTAAACACCTTAAGTTCAAATTTGCCTTCTCTTCTATACCATAAGCCAAATTCCTCAGTATTCTTCAGATATCTTAAAATTCTTTTCACAACAATCATATGTGATTCCTTGGGGTTAGCAAAAAATCTAGCTGCAATTCCTACTGCATGTGCAATATCTGGTCTAGTGTGTACAACATACATGAGTTTTTCAATCATTGATCTGTACAAAGTCTGATTTACCTCTGTTGTCTTGTCTTCTTTTGTCAACTTACATCCAATAGCAATCGATGTTCAAACTGGTTTGGAATCTTCCATCTTGAATATTTTCAGGACCTCTTTGATGTATTTGGACTGAGTAATAAAAATACCTTCACTTTGTTGAATGATCTGTAGACCAAAAAAGAACTTGATCTCTCCAAACATAGACATCTCAAACTCTTTACTCATCTCATCGACAAATGATTTGCATAACATATCATTACCTCCAAATATGATGTCATCAACAAATATTTTAGCAATCAAAGTGTTAGCATCGGTATCTTCCTTCAAATAAATATTATTGCTTTCACTAGTCCTTATGAATCCAATACTTATTAGATAGGAATGAATTCATTCATACCAGGCTCTTGGAGCTTATTTCAATCCATACAAGGCTTTGTGAAGTCTACATACCATGTTTTTCTTGTCTGGATCGACAAACCCTTCTGGTTGCTCAATGTATACCTCTTCTTCAAGTATTCCATTTAGGAATGTTGACTTGACATCCATTTGATATACTTTGAATCCTTTATATGTAGCATAAACAAGTAGTATTCTTACTCCTTCTAGCCTAGCAACAGGTGCAAAGGTTTCTCCATAGTCTATACCTTATTCTTGTGCATACCCCTTGCATACTAGTCTTTCTTTGTTCCTTGTGACTTCCCCATTCTATTTCAGCTTATTCCTGAATATCCATTTTGTACATTCTTGTCATCTAGTCTTGGTACAAGTGACCATGTTTTGTTCTTCTCAATCTGCTCAATCTCATCATTCATAGAACTTATCCATTCCTCATTATCTAGTGCAACATTGATAGATTTAGGATCAAACTCCCAAATTAAACAATTTGAGTTTAAAGACTTACTTCTTATTCTTGTACTAGCTTTCTTATCTCCTATGATTTGGATCTCTGGATGGTTCCTTCTTACATATCTTGAAAGTACAGGTACAACTCTTTGTGTATCAAATTGATCATTATTTTGATCTTCATTTTGTTCTTCATTACCTTGCACATTACCTTGATCATTATCCTGACCGTCGGTAACAATAGTCTGACCGTCGGTTGCAACATTCTGTTGTTCTAGAATTAAGCACTTTTGCTCGGGTAGAGTGTTAGATTCTTCACAATATACAAACTTGTTGTAGTCCTCTGGTTCTTTTGTGCTTTCCAGCTCATTATTTTCTGCAAATTTATCAATCTTTACATTTGCACTTTCAACTAATTTGTTAGAAGCCTTGATAAGACATTTATAAGCTTTTCTCTTGGTGGAATACCCTAGGAAAATACCTTCATCACTCTTGGCGTCAAGCTTTCTATTTCTATCATCCTTTAAGACATAACATTGACTACCAAATATTTTGAGGTAACTTACATTGGGTGTTTACCATACCATAGCTCATAAGGTGTCTTCTTTGTGTCCTTCTTCAATTGTACTCTGTTAAGTATATAGACAGCAGTGCTGATAACTTCCCTCCAGAAGATTTGGGTGATGCCTTTCTCTATCATCAGTGTTCTTTCACAATCAACTATTGATATGTTCCTTCTCTCAGCAATCCCATTTTTCTGTGGTGTTCTTGGTGCAAAAACCTATCTTTTTATACCATGCTCATTACAAAAATTAGTGAATTCATCTGATATAATCTCTCCTCCTCTATCTGATCTCAACATTTCAAATTCTTACCACTTTGTTTCTCTACCATACCCTTATACCATTTAAACATCTCGAATGCTTCAGATTTATCCTTTAGAAACATGACTGTCATCATTCTAGAGTAATCATCAACAAAGAGAATAAAATATTTATCTCCATAATAACTCTTTGTCCTCATAGGTCCACATAAATCAATATGGACTAATTCTAGAATATCAATAGATGTATGGGTTTTACTTTTGAAACTAGACTTTTTCATTTTGCCTTTTTGATAATTTTTGCACATGATGTTGTCTGGATTTGTCATCATCGGTAAGCCTCTTACATTTCTTCTTCTGCTTATTTTCATCATTTTGTAAAAATTCACATGACACAATCTTTTGTGCCACAACCATATGTCTTCATTTCTAGTCATTAAACAAGTGGTGTTAGTATCATTCAGATAGAATAAGTTACCTTTAGTCTGTTCACCGGTACCAATTAGTTTTCCTGATTCATTGAAGATCTTTGCCTTCTTATTCTCAAATGCTATTCTATAACCTGAATTATTCAGCTGAGAGACACTCAACATATTATAATTCAATCCTTTTACCCAATAAGCATTTTCACATTTAATTAGGTTATTCAACATCATAGTTCCTCTACCTTCAACCGGACAAGGTGTATCATTACCCATTCTTACTGTACCACCGTTATAATACTCAAAAGTATCAAACTTTTCTTTGTCACCAGTCATGTGGTGAGTGCAACCACTATCTATAATCCAGATGTCATTCTTGCTAACTTTAGATATGAGTGCATTTTCTACATACCTTTCATCTTCATCTGAATCATCATTCATAGCCACAAATACCACTTTGATGTCATCATCAGGTTCGGTGTCAGCATCTTCATCTTTACAAGAAGTTAGGTAGCTAGCTTTCTTGCCTTTGTCCTTGTAGTCTCGGGTATCTCTTCTTTCTGATTGTTGGTAACCTCTATAATATTTGTTATCACCTCTGTCAGATTTCTTCTCAAAAGATCTGTCATTACTTTTGTCATCTTTTCTTTTGTCAGGACATCTTGCAACAAAGTGTCCAATCTCTTTACAATTAAAGCATACAAGTGGTAACTTGCCATTGTATTTACCTTTGCTTCTCTACATTCTCCTAGCCATAAGTGCTTCTATTTCATCTATATCTTCTTCTTCACTTTCACTTTTACTATCTCTTTTAGATGTTTGTCTATGACTTGATTTGCTTATTCTCATAGAAGACTAAAATGCAGACTCTAAGTTTGGTAAGACACTATTGTCAAAGTTATTCATCTCAAATGAAATTAGTCTACCAATTAAACTGTCAAGAGTAACAGTGTTGTTTGCTACTGCTCTCTTTTCTTGAATAGCAGAAACTCTAATAGCATATACAAGCAATAAGGTTCTTAAGATTTTACTTACCACTGTCTCCTCTTCAAGTGTACCTCCAACACCTCGTATAGCATTGACTACTTCTTTTATCCTTGTGCTGTACTGTGTGATGTTTTCTCCTTCTTTCATTATGAGATCATCAAACTTTCCTCTAAGGCTTTCTGCCTCAGCTCTCAGAACATTTGTATCACCTCCATGTACAAGCTTTAGTTTGTCCCACATCTTCTTTGTAGTTTTTAAATCTTTGAAATCTTCAAATTGAGCATCAGAGAGTGAGGAAGAAAGCTCTATAACCATGCAATTATGATCATGCTTCTCTCTCTCAATTGATCTACTATCAATACTCCTGTAGGCAACACATATTCAATATCTAGGAATTGAGTAACATCATTACCAATACCCGATAGGTGGAGTCTTATCCTGCTTTGCCATGAAGCAAAGTTGTCTTTGTTCAACTTGGGCACATCTCTTCTATTCATCTTGTGATCCTTACTTAGGTCTTAAAACCTTCCTTCTAAGAACACAAGCTCTGATACCAATTGTTAGTAATAACTGAGAGAGGGGGGGGGGGGGGGGGGGGGGGGTGAATTAGTGGCCTCAAAAATTTATCCTTAAACTTAACCACCAATCAATAAACCTTAGATTATTAAGTCCCTACAAGATGCATGCCATGAAATACTTATAATGATTAACTGTCTGTCGATTTTCCTTGTCTGTCCTTATTCTCCTTGATTACCGATAAGCAGTAAAACTATTTACCGATACTCAGTAAATTAGCAGAGTATACCGATCAATCCAAAAATGCATATGTGAAATGTAAAACAATAAAATAATAAACCATACACACATAACACATGGATTTTAACATGGAAACCCTGTTAAGGGAAAAACCACTGGGATCGGTACCCCAAATTTTCACTCTTCTGAAGTGAGCCCTGTTAGGAGCCAACCCCGTTAAAAGTTACAAACACACTGTTAGGTGTGACCTTGTTAGAGGATTTTATACATAAAGGTTGTCACTTAGTATCGGGCATCTATTGCTACCATTATTGAATCAGCCTCCTTCTTAGACTGTCAATAGGTGTCGGGCAAGTCCAATGCTACTTTCATGAATCAACCTTTTTGGCACTCCTTGGGTTGTACCTCAATATATAGAATACTGTTAAGTCCTGCTCTGTTAAGAGACTTGATGCTTCAATGGTTAAACTAAAACACTATGACCTATTTCTAATGCAACTTGAATTGCATATTTTCAGATCTATTTAAGTACATTACCTCTCTAATCAATGTATCGATTCAATTCTTTGTGCTCTACACATTCTACTCTGTGATGCTGTGCTTCACTGTTTGTCGGTGTCTGCAGAATTCCTTAGCTCTTCTTTAGCTTGATTGATCAGGACTATATGAAGTTATTATTCATCAGTTTCTCTTCAACATCCTCTTTCTATTCACTCCCCTTCCCTTGCATTTCATTGCAATCAGAAATGAATTACTCTTGTCTCTTATATAGACATGATATTCATCGTTTCATGATTCTTGATTCTTGGCGTGAAAAACAATCCAGCCAATCTGATTTAAAGCATAAGTCCTAATTTATCTCACAGTTAACTTCTTTCCAACTGTACAAATCATCTTTAAATCAATTACTTAACTCTGGTTGAATAAAACAATGAGAACAACCAGTTAAGTCTATCCTTAAGCTCTGCCAGCTAGATATTTTGTCATTTTCTGAACTCTCTATTATGTCGGTCACCTCTGCAGTTGGTCATCGGTGACAACTAACAATTTCATAGGTGTGACTTCTAGTCAGCTTCAGGATCTCCGTCCGTCGGACATCATTGGATTTTTCTCATCGGACAACTCTATTTTTAGCTCATTGGACATCCTGTGGTTTTGCTTCGTCGGGCAACACTGTCTTCTGCTCGTCGGGTCTCACCATGACTTTTCTTCTTTGCCTTTACCGATGGTGCGCACTTCGTCGGTGTTTTGTGTCACTTAGTGAATACTTGAATTTTATGCATTGCTGAAAGCATAACCTTTGTTCCATTGATTCTCTGAAGTCTTTTGGCATTATGTACATGACCATACAGATGATATCAAGTTGACATCAATGACAATACAAACCATTAACTGATTTAATGTCTTGCATTATCTTCAACTTAACATTATCAAACACTCAATCAATTACATGTCATCAATCATTAGCCTTGAAATCCAAAATATGGTTGATGGTAGTTTTAAGCTTCTCAGAAAAACTCAAAAAAGTATAGGGGAAACACAAGAAGCCATACTTATGTGGTGTCACTCAATACTTCAGCAAAAGGCTCCCCAAGATCACATCTCTCTCTCTCTCTCTCAAATTTAATCACACTTAAAAATATACCCTTCAATAAAACTTCCTTTCTCCCTTTCCCCCCCTCCCCCCTCTCCCCCCTCTCTATCTCCCTCCCTCCTCTTTCTCCATTTCCCCCCTCTCTTAGATGGATTAATAGAAAATAAGCCTGCACTTACCAAGATTGTATTGCATCCACTCTAGGGAATTCATATAGTTGTTCCAATGTTTTTTTGGGTCTCTAGATAAATATTTTTTAAATGAAAATATGGTATCTTTAATATAATTGACACTTGTGGATTTTTGTCCATTAAAAATCCAATTTAACTTAAAGTAATACGTATGCATTACTTTCCCTAAACCTGTTTGCATTTTTGGCCTGTAAATACCCGTGGTCAAATGATTGCAATGTCCATTATGTAAAAAATATGTACAATTAATAGCATGTACACATTATTAATGTGTATGTGTTACTATTTCCTACTAGTTTTTGGCACTATAACCATTGCTTGCAGGCAGTGAAGCTGTGGGCTAACCTTTAGGGACTAAAAGTGTGAATGGGTTAAGTTTCCTTAATCTGTTCACATTTGTGGTCCCTAAATTTTAGTGTCAGTAATTTAGAGAGAGAGAGAGAGAGAGAGAGGTTATGAAACCTGATAGTTTTATTATGGGACACAAATACTTGTTTTGCAAGTTAAAGTGATCTTTGTAAAGTTGGAATTAGTAGTCACCAAGAATGTGGTATTAGAAATTTTATGCCTCTACATTGAATCATGTCTATATTTGAGGTGAATAAGATCATTGTATTTATTTTAAATTATTTAATGATCTATTAATATTCATTGTCCTATATGTTGATGACATGTTATTTATTAGAGATGATGGGGGAACGATCAGAGAACTCAAAAGTCAGTTAGTTGGTACATTTGATATGAAAGATTGAGGTTACAATATATCTTGGGTATGAAAATCAACATGGATTAGGTTAACAAGAAATTATGGTACTAAGTCAACAAAAGTATGTTAATACTATATTGCAACATTTTTCCATGCACAATTGGAAACTAGTTAGTATTCCTTTTCCATTTGGCACTAAACTATCTCCAAAACAATATCCTAAAACAAATGACAAACTTAAAGAGATGTATAAAGTGCTATAGGAATCCTTATGTATGCTATGCCATGTAAAAAAAATTATATTGTCCAAGCAATGGGAGTTCTATGTAGATTTATAACAAATCTTGGTAACATTGGACTTAAATGAGAAAATTATTTTCAGATTTATGTGGGACTTCTAACCATTACATTTGTTATCATGGATATTATGATATGAGTAGGGTGATTAATTTATATGGCTTTGTAAATTTAGATTTTTCTAATGACTAGACTACGAAAGGCCCACAAGTGGCTATGTATTTACTTTGTTCGAAGGAACAATTAGTTGATGAGCAAACGACAACCTATGATTGCATTGTCCACAACAAAAGCATAATACATGGCTATGACACATGGTTCTAAGTAGGTAGCATGTTTAGATAGATTATGTTCATGTATTAGTTTTCAATGTAAACAAGTAAGAATTAGATGTGAGAGTCAAATTTTTATTTGTTTGGTTAAAATCCCAATGCATCATGCCCTCACAAAATACATAGATGTTCAAATATCACTTTGTTTGGAAAATGGTTGAGGGTGGTAGAGTTTGAAAGGAAACTAAGTGTGCGGAAAATAGTTCCCTACGCTAAACTCCTGAGAAGAGGATCGTGCAAATTCAGATTTAACCCTTATCAATTATAGAATGATAATACAATAACATGCATACATAGAAAAATGAGAATGACACAATGATTTACCCTAGGGAAAACCTTTCGGTAAAAAACCCCAGTACTCCAAAACCTACACAATGTATTAATCAAAACTATTACTATTTACAATAAACTTGCAATGCAAGTTCTTTCAGGATATAATCAACACTTGAAGACAAATTCGGCAGCATAAAATTTTTCCAACAATACACTAGCTTCTCACTCTGATTCGCAACCCTAAAAAATGCTTATATCATGTGCTTCCCTTTTTAGGGCAACTTCCAAAGACAACCGTATTAGGGTTTTACCATTCTTTGAGAAAATAGGAACCTGAACCCCACGATTGTAGAAGAGTGTACAATACTCAACATGATTAGTTGCCACATGTCTTGCATGTCTTCAGCCATCATCGAATCTTCCACAATTAGCTCTTACAAATATTAATGACCATCATAGGAATCCGTCATAACCATTTCAGTCATGATTACCTTACACATTGTCCAAAGTGCCGACATTTGGAAAATATCAAATGTAAGGAA
>MU224600.1:1684958-1727383 GCA_018584345.1 Thuja plicata
TTGGGCACATCTCGTCTGTTCATCTTGTGATCTTTACTTAGGTCTTGAAACCTTCCTTCTAAGCACACAAGCTCTGATACCAATTGTTAGTAATAACTGAGAGGGGGGGTGAATCAGTGGCCTCAATTATTTTCCTTTTAAACTTTAATCCACCAATCAATATACCTTAGATTATTAAGTCCCTACAAGATGTATGCCTTTAAAATACTTCAAACAAATGACTGTTTGTCGATTTACCTTGTCTATCCCTATTCTCCTTGATTACCGATAAGCAGTAAAACTTATTTATTAATACTCAGTAAATATGCAGAGTATACCAATCAATCCATAAATGCATATGTGAAATGTAAAACAATAAAGTAATAAACCATGCACACATAACACAAGGATTTTAACGTGGAAACCCTGTTAAGGGAAAAACCACTGGGATCGGTACCCCAAATTTTCACTTTTTTGAAGTGAGCCTTGTTAGGAGCCAACCCTGTTAAAGGTTACAAACACACCGTTAAGTGTGACCTTGTTAAAGGATTTTTATACATAGATTGTCACTAAATATCTGGCATCTACGCTACCATCCTTGAATCAGCCTCTAGACTGTCAATAGGCTTTATGCTAATCTTACTACCATCCTTGAATCAGCCTCCTTCTTAGACTGTCAATAGGATTTAGGTAAGACCGATGCTACTATCATGAGTCAACCTTTTTGGTGATCTGTTAGGATATACCTTAATTATAAAAGACTATTAAGTCCTGCTCTGTTAAGAGACTTAATGCTTCAATGGTTAAACTGAAACACAATGACCTGTTTCTAATGCAACTTGAATTGCATATATTTAGATCTATTTACGTACAATACCTTTCTGATCAATATATCAATTCACTTTCTTTGTACTTCACTCTTTCTGCTCTGTGATGCTGTGCTTCACTATGTGTCGGTGTCTGCAGAATTCCTTAGCTCTCCCTTAGCTTGATTGATCAGGACTGCATTAAGTTTATCCTTCATCAGTTTCTCTTCAACATCTTCTCTCATTTCACTCCCCCATGTATCTGATTGCTTATGAAAATGAATTATGCTTGTCTCTTATATAGACATGATATTCCTTAATTCTTGGTTCTTGGTTCTTGATTCTTGATTCTTGGCGTGAAAAACAATCTAGCCAAATTGATTTACGACTTTAACTCCTGATTTATCTCGTAGTTATCTTCTTGCCAACTGTATAAATCATCTTTAAATCACTTACTTAATTGTGGTCGAATAAAACAAATAAAACAACCAGTTAAGTCTATCCTTAAGCTCTGTCAGCTAAATATTTTGTCATTTTCTGATCTCTCTGATCTGTCGGTCAATTTTGCAGTTCGTCGCCGGTGACAACTGTCAGTTCCATCGGTGCAACTTCAGTTAAATTCAGGATCTCCGTCCGTTGGGCATCATTGGATCTTGCTCGTCGGGCAACACTGTTTTCAGCTCGTCGGGCATCATGTGATTCTGCTTCATCGGGAAACACTGTCTTTTGCTCGTCGGGTATCACTGTGACTTTATCTCTGTCTTTACCGATGGTGTGCACTCCGCTAGTGTGGTCTGTCACTTAGTGAATACTTGACTTTTATGCATTGCTGAAAGCATAACCTCTGTTTCATTGATTCTCTGAAGTCTTTGGTATCATGTATATGACCATACAGATGATATCAAGTTGACATCAATGACAATACAAACCATTAACTGATTTAATGTCTTGCATCATCTTCAACTTAACATTATCAAACATTCAATCAGTTACATGTCATCATACACATTGTCCAAAGTGCCGACATTTGGAAAATATCAAATGTAAGGAAATATACAAGGTTGAGACACCTTATTCCTAACAGAGTCGTGTTACAAAAAGTAGACACTTTAGAAGATGTTGCAAATTCTCTAACTAAACAAGTAAGCATAGAAAAATTTAATTGGTGCAAAGAGACCATGGGCTTACTTCTTCTAAAGCTTCTTTTATTCAGTTTCCCTTTATGCAAGGTGTTCTAATAAAATGTTGAAAGAATGCCTCAACCTTGCTTTGATCATATTTGATTTAATTATTAATTGACAATTTGCAATTATATTTTAGTTGTCATGGAAGTTGCTAAATGTAACTATTGCAACTTGTAACATGTTTTTTAGTTGTCCAAAAAGAGTATGAAAAAAGGAAAGTTAAATGAAAGCTTGGATAAGGTAAAAAAGATTTTTATAGGAGGATAAACTCACAAGTAGGAAGATGAAGTTTTTTTTGTGATTTATGTCTAAATGGTTTTGAAAACCATTTGTAATTTTTCTCTTAGAGAGAGAGAGAAAGAGAGCAATGAAGTGTTGTAATAATTCAAATAGTAAAAATTGATGTCACTCATTTAAAAGATTAATATAAATATCTAGGATGAGTTCTCCACATAAGTCTTGAATTATGATTTGCATTATATTATAATCTATTTCCATTTGTAATTATTTGCTATATTTATTTATTTAGATAGATAACATTATCAACTTCTTTTTACTCTAAAGTTTATCATATTTATCAGCAATCTCCCTGAGTCACCTCTCTCCTTTCAACCCTTTTATTATGCAGAAAACATTTATTATTTGAAAAGAGTGACTCGAATTTGTAAATCAATAGTTCAAAACCTACGAGAGGCATGCAAGATCACAAAAATCTTATTGGCCGCCAGATTTTTTAGTCACCGTTTTAATTTGTTCGCATCCCTGCGTCTGTTTTTCGCGATGTTTATAAATTGTCTGCTCATGTTTATTTAGGCGGTGTACACTAAGTGTGATGTACCTATTTACATCGTCGTTTTGCTCATCATAATTGTGGATTGCAATAATGCGCGATGGTTCGATGGCGAGCGAGTTAGTGGAAGTGGGGCAAGAATTATTTTAAAGGCATGTTTTTATATAGAGGACGAAGTTGAATGTTCGTACATGAACATAATGTGAAACCACATACTTTTTCGATTTTAATTTTTCTAATCAACAATCTTTCAATTTTATTATCATTAAATAAATATGCAAGCAATATTTTTTTAATGTCGGATAATGACATGTAGGATAGATTTTGAAGTTTAATAATTATTATTATAATTATTTTTTATAGTTTAGGCATGTTTTATATTTTATATTAACTCAAATTTTATTGATATTTTTTTCTCTAAATAAATAACATTAAAAATAATAGAAAATTGAAAATTTATAATTATTTGATTAATGTATCTATAATTAATCTATAAAATTTCTAATATAATAATAATATAGATCTTATTCTATAATTTATTATTTAAATTTTTTGTCAACAAAATCATGTTATGTTTAAAATATGGAGAGAGGGAGAGAACTAGAGAGAGATAGTGTAATATAAAGAGGTAGAGCGGAGAAGAGTGAGAGAGAAAGAGGTAAGGAGATAAGATAGAGAGGAAGACAGAGATAGAAATAGAGATGGATATGGAGGAGAGGGTTATGTAGAGAAGAAAAGTGATGTATAAAGGAAGAGGAGAAAGAGGTAGATAGAGATGGTAGAGATAAATATATATAGAGGAGACATAAGGAAAGAATGTGAGAGGGAGAGCTAGAAAGATGAAGATAGAGATAGAAAGTGATATATATATATATATATATAGAGAGAGAGAGAGAGAGAGAGAGAGAGAGAGAGAGAGAGATTCTCTTTTTCCTCATATGTGTATTGTTCATTCTAAAATATGACACTTGTTTAACAACGAAGATGCAAAAAATAGCCCAATTTTTGTAAATTGTTGTAATTATCAGCTCTAGAAACACTTAATATTCCTAATAAGTCACATCACTAAACATTGTTTGCTATCAATGCTATAAGGTAATATCATCCAAGATAATTTATAACTACTATTTTTAACAAAAAAAAAATGAAATACTTATCTCTTACATTAATAAGACTGTATTTTCTTTCAACTCATTCAGAATTTCACATTTTATGCTCCCCTTCCACATATCTTCAACATACCCATTACACACCAAGATACAATTACTAGTTATTTTATTTTCTTACTTTATTAATAAGCTACCTCAGATGTGACACATGCCTGCCCTACCATTTTCTAGATCCATCAATTTTAGCCTTGCTTGCTCACAAAAGAAGATTTGTTTCCCAAAATATTCGAGCTGTTAACAAACGATGTTTATTAAAAGCAAAGCTCAAGCTGTAAAGCTATTTTCAAATTAGAGTAAAGCATAACCAGGTGTATAGTTCTTTCTAGTCAAATTTGTGGAAAGATAGGACAAATTTCCTAAAACTACTTATAGAGGGCTAATAGAATTTCTCAACGGCTTGCAGCAACAGTATCAACGGCTTGCAGCAACAGTATCACTAAAGTAGTAGTTAATATTGAGCTAAGAGGTCTGGTGTAGTCATTTTCCTTCTTCATAATAGGGAGCTTTGTAGATCTCATTTTCTTATGCCCAGCTCTAATGCTTCAAATAGAAACCTGAGCTTGTCCGATGGCAGGAGTAGTGGAATTTTTTTCATCGTATCTTGTCCTCACTACACCACATCATTGTATGCTTGTGTTTCACTGTAATTTGTTTCATGTATTCACGGATGTATTTAAGATTTAGCAAACTAATAAAATAATGAAAATAATTCACTTTGACTTGAGAACAGAGTATTTATACTTGAGCACATTCCATTTTAATTTCTTTGCATGCCACTAGATTCAGCGAATTCATAGACTAATTAACTTGAACTGGACTTTATAAGCAAATATTGAAGAACAGAAGCAGCTCAATATCCCCAAAGAGTAGGGGATTCAGGAGATCATTCACAACTGCAAAGTGTAGTATGAAACTTTCATTTAACAAAAAGAGCATGAAGCAATGTCTATTACACCTTCATTTATTCCATTACAAAAAAATAGAAGAATTGCTTTCAACGAACAATGGGAATTTGTCAGAGGTTGTGATGTCCGACAGCTTTCCCACATAAGAGGGCATTTTGAGGAGGAGGGTGCTCGTCTCTTGGGTCAGTTCCTCCATCAACTTTAATGTAAAATTCCTGCCCCAAGTATCGCCTTTCCCATAATGCCGATCTCACATTCCAAAACCCCGCATTGTCAAGTGACAATAAGATTGCAGTCCACGAGTTTGGATATACCTGTAAGCACCAGTGTAAATTTCAATATAACAAACAAGAATTCAAATCAAGAAGAGCAAAATGGTATGTGTACGAGTCTCAATACTAACCAGATCATGACAGAAACATTGAATGTGAAAAAGGTGTAATTCAGGTGACCATTATTGCATCGAAAAGAATGTTTCACATACAATGCGGTCTGAACTCACATCATCATAATGGCAATTCTCCTACTTAGTACACACAAAAAGGTTTGAATTTGGATCACAATAGTGCCTGGAAACTAAGATTGCCATCACAGCTATTGACCAACTGCAACAAGCCCAACAGGTTTGAACCTAGGTCATGATAATCATGAATATTTATGGTAGGGTTTGGGTCCATATCATAATAATGGCAATCACCCTGTCCCAAAAAACTCAACAGGGTTTGACCTTGGGTTGTGTTAATTTTGAGGCAAGCAATGCAGGGTTTGAACTTAGATCATCTCAATTCTTCTACACCACAAAGTTACCCAGTTCATGAGCCTAGATAACTGCAACGAGTGTTAAACCCTTATCATTATCATTGCAATTGCCCTACCCCAACAAACCCAGCAAGGTTCAATATTTTAAATCCAGATTTAATAATTGTTTGGGTCCTAGGAAGCACACCTAGATTTGAGCTTCGATTTTCATGATGGCATTTTTATTACAGGGTTTGAAACTAATTTGTGACAATTGTGCCCTCTTTCAATTAGAATCATAAACCCGAGTAATGGTAATTGTTCAACCTTGCTGCTAGAAACCTAGGTGATGACAATTCTTCTACCTGACTTCTATCTAGACTCTGGCTCTCATGGCGTTTGCTTCACCTTGCCTCTAGACCATGACCCTTAGACTAATAGACTAAATCTAGAAAAACCAAGAAAAAAGTAAAATTATAAACACCATCTACCTGTGTGGTAGATCGAGAAACTGCATCAAACAAGTTGTAGACTTTCCTACTTGCAGGAGTCCATTGCTTGCGATCCATACTGCACACCATTTTTATTTGTTTAGTTAAATAAACTGACCAACAGAAACCAAGGTGAAGAAAGTGTTTTTGTTCTATTAGTAATGAAACATACCCAACAACAAAGAAGTTATAGCCATCTATATGCCATGATTGAGTGGTATTCTCATTGTTCTGAAAGATGATTTCAATGAATGACTTGTACTCGGCGGATATTACAGCAGTTTGGATGCTGCTCACTCTTTCTTTAGGGCTATCTTGAAGGGCATCCAAACTGAAAACTCCAGGGATTTTGTAGTAATCGGCCAGTTTCAGGGGAGTGCCAGGATAAGTGAAAGAAACTCCATTGACTGCATACCGCTGTTTTCCGTTGATTTGAGGGGCTGAGTTTTCTAAAATGATTGTTCGTGATGGTTTTATTGACCCATAGTGATACGATCCTTGTGGATTGGGGCGAGCTGCACCAGCTGTTAAATTCCACCTGCAAGACACAAACACAAAAAAATCAAAGCATGAAGCAAGACAGTTAAATTTCAGGACGAAATATAACCAAAGTGGCTTAAATAGGAAAAGGAAGCCGTCAGTTTAATTTGCATGACAGGAAAATTGTGATTCGGATATGTGAGAATAATGTAGCTGTTGAGAGATGAATGCAATTGGTTAGGATAACAGTATGCGGCAATCAGGATAAAGTTTATCCGCTTAATCATAAGAGGCTTTAAAGCCCTTGGGACAGGAAGGTTGTGCCACTGGTGTCTAGGAATAACAAAGTTAATATGGAAGATACAACGGCTCTAATTAGTAATTTAGATTAATAATTTAATTGGGATGATAGAAAATCTAGGATTTGGAAGATAGGAAAGGTGTGATTAGGACGGAATTTGTAAACTTGATCATAAGAGCACCCGAACTCGAAGTGCCCAAGGCGAGAAGACCTGCGTTTCCAGCGTTTGGGATTAACAAAGCTGGCTTGATGATTTCAAACTGATATTGATATCCAGGAATGGCAGAGTGGGTTTGGATTCAATAAGAAAGCCACGAGAGGATGATATTTGTGAGCATAATCCTAAAAGGGGTGAAAACCCTAAAATAGGAAGGCTGTGAGTTGAATGTTTAGGGATGACAAAGCTGAAAGCTATTTTGGATGTTAGGATAGCTGTGAATTGAATATCTAAAGATGGTAGAATCGTTTTGGGGGATAAGTCTTATGTGGTTCTGATGTTTAGGAATTAAAAAGTTGATTGGGTGGTTAGATCAATTCAAGGGATTAAATTGACTGATTTAAATTTCGATGGGCCTTGAGTTTTACCTAGACAAAGCACATCCTTATGATACCGATGCTTCATGAAGTGTCAGTATAATGCTGACAGATTACTACCAAGACAATGCCATCCAAGTGGACAAATTTAGCTCAAATCAATTCCAGTTTTGCAAATATCAGACGGTCAGCAGAGTTGAATTTTCTGAAATGTAGCAACCTAAGAAATCTGACAATTTAGAAGGGTAAATAGAAGAACCTCATGGATCAAACATTCTTCCTCGGAGTAATATGAATGCAACTCAGTAGAATGATCAGGATGGTTGGCCTGCATTTTCTGAAATGTCACAACCTGAAATACGTGACAATTTAGAAAACTAAACAGAAGAACTACAGGTACCAATTTTGTCTTCCTCAAAGTAATACGAACCCAACTAAACAGAATGATCAGTATGGCTGGCCTACAGAGCAGACAAATTACTCTACTGGGCATTCCCTGATAAATATGAACTAAAGTATTTTATTGCTTGGTTGATATCCCAACTTAAACCATTTGTTCATTGCTTTTCCAAATGATGTAGAAGATGATCACTGCAAAGCTGCTCTAAAATGATGGTGGGAAGTCAATGGAAATTTTATTGCTTGGTTGATATCCCAACTTAAACCATTTGTTCATTGCTTTTCCAAATGATGTAGAAGATGATCACTGCAAAGCTGCTCTAAAATGATGCTGGGAAGTCAATGGAAGGGAGGAGATGATCATTTAAGTTACTGTTAGATGGTATTGTACTTTCTGTGCTATAATAGAATCTGAATTCAGATGGAGAGGAAGTAATCAATTGATATTGCTTATTTGCAAGCTCATTTGAAAGGCAGAGGAAGTTATCATTATACTAAGTATATACATGCTGCTGCCAATGGTGGTTTTTTAATTTTGTGATATGGTCGAAAGCCAAACCTGATAGATTTTGCTTGGTTGATAGACCATTGGAGCTGAGTAGTGGGACCCCGGGGCAATGGGCCTGATACAGGCTGCCTTGAATTACTGTATTGAAGGAGACCTACTCCAACAAGAACTTGCTTTGTGAAGCGGGTGGATGCCACCATGTAATAGTCTTTTTGGGTCCAATGGGTTCTTAGGAGAACTGTATATGACTGACCCACATGAAGGTCTATGGATCTATACAAATTTTGAGCTGTGTGGGATCCTTCCACTTCTACCAGCTGCAACTGATGTCCCTGAACCCTGAAATTCAACGTGTTTGACAACCCCACATTTGAAATCCTAAGCCTGTAAGTTTTACCTGCCAAATATAAATAAAATAGCCATCAATCAACCAAAAAAGAAAGAACAAAACTGATCTGCACTAGACCAGACCTTGTCAGTTTTGAACATCAAAATAACTATACTATGGTTAGTAGCTAGTTGGTAGCTCTGATCCAGAAGACCTTATGTAGGATGACATCAACTCCTCCATTGGTGGGCAGTCATCAAGCAAATAAATGTTCCTTTAAATAGGTCAGTAACCTTGACCTATGTAGTATTATGTTGTAGATGATGAATTGCCAAAATTGATAATTAGGAGATATTTTCTACAGCAAGTCAAATTGTGATATTGCATTCATGAGTAGTGGATTCAAAATAACTTATCTCTCATGAGAACGAATAGAACATCTAGATGCAATGAATGCGAGTATCATTCCTATGAAAGACGGGTCCTTAAGAACCACTACTCATGAAATATGAGTCAATGAATTTGACTCGAAAACTACACAGTTGAATCCTAATAACAATATCACGAATTACTACAATGTTCGGGGGTGAAAAAAGTAGATACCTGGATCAACTTTGAAGGAAGTACGGGACTCTCCGCCAAGCCCATTAATGTGAACACCATCTGGCATCCCTAGAGGCATTCCCAGGTCAAGCCTCTTTCTCAGAACCTGGTGATACACAATGTTTAGAAGAATCCCCACTTAATCTATAGTGCAATGAATTTCAGAGGTCAGGGTTTCTGTTTTGTCTTACAGAATGATCAGTGTTGAACCAATCCCCAATGAGGATGGTGAACTCTCCATCAGGAAGGGCATAGGGAACTGCGATAACAGCTCTGCTTGCAACGGAAAGGCCCCCAAATCCTCCAGCTGCTCTATGGAGATCTGTGGAAGGGAAATAGAAGTAGGTTCCAATCTGATCTTTAACTTGAAATTTGTAGGTGAAGTTTGCACCAGGAGGAATTGGGCAGTTGGTTCCAAGCACTCCATCTTGCCAAGAGTTTCTTCGCTGTTGTATCCCATTCCTGATGTACAACAACATTCAGTCAGTTTGCAAGACAAGATTTTGGATGATAACATTGTAGTATCTTTTCTTTCTTTTTTGATTTTTGTTGCATAATTTCAAATGCAAACATCTTCATTACTAAATAATGAAGGAGCACATTTCCATTGGATGAATCTATGAGAAAACAAAGATATTCTAATATACGATACAATATATTCAACTGCACCAAAGATTTTAATACCACAATGAGATTGAAATATATGAAAACAAAAAACAAGATTTACATTGTCTAGATGTGAATTATATTACCAATTGATCAAGAAGGGCTCGTTTAATCTGTTGAAAACATTGACGACAATGTTATCATTCGTGGTGGAATTGATTTGGGGTCCAGGAAATAGACCATTGATTAGGATTCCCTGTTCAATATTACAAAAATTCAGAATTTGATCAATGTTCATATAATTAACGTGTACAAACTCAATTCAAAATTGTAAATTTCAAATTTTCATCACATTCAATTTTGTTGTTGGCTTTAAAAATTGAACAGTATCCATAACATCTAATTGAATCAATCTAAACATGCCCAATTTTTAAAAAGTAATCAAATCCTAAATTAAAAATGGAATTTTTTATGAATATCACATTCCATTTCGTCAAAAATACGATGATGCAAATGACAGAAAAATCAACCCAACTCTATTATGCAAAGATAAATATAGAACAGGAAAGATAGAATGTGTAGAAACTATCCAATTATGTTGTGGACTCAATTTGTCAAATTAAATTAAATTTTATTAAATAAACATAAAATAAATTAAAAAAATATTTATTATATATTTTAAAAAATTACTTAAATATAAAATAAAAACATATAAATTAGCAAATAGAGGTGACTATTCTTAAATCTATTATGTTTATCAGATACGAGCATATTGGCAGAGGTAAATACATCTATAAATGTAATACACGAAAAAAAAATATTATGTTTAATTGTATAATAATTAATTGAAAAATAAATATATTTTACTATGTTTAAAACTAATAAAATAAGTCTATCAATTTTAAAACATTTATATTATGTTTGTGAGATAAATTAGATGATAAATTTAAATTGATATTCTTTGATATCTTTTAGATAAATATAGTTAAGATATCTATGAAAATTTATAAAATTTATATTCATATAATGAATGTTTGACATATAAATGTATCATATAAATAGATGAATCTATCAGTTATTCTCTTACTTTCTGATGATAGATCATAGAATGTAAAAGAAAACCAAGATGTAAAAATTCAGACAACCAACATAAACCATCATCAAATCTATAATATGAAATTTTGATCATCCAAATTATTATAGAAAATAAGAATACTAGATTAGATTTAAATGTTACTTGCAATCAATATAAAAGATCATGAAAATTTTATCAACTATGCTGTTATAAAAAAAGAGGAAACTTGATTATAAGATAGATAAAAAAATTGTTAAAAAATTGTTAAAAAATCACAATGCCATAGCTTACTTGCTGGCGTACACCCAGAGGTGAAATGGTTCCATAAGTCACAGTCCATGTGAAAAACTTGTATGGATCTTCAGACTGAACAACAACAATAACATAAACCAAAAATATCATTAACAAGAGGACTTTGCTCTTCAACAACCCCATTTTTCCTTGGCTGTGAGCACCAGCAAAACTTCTCACAGAACTTTACTTCAATTCCACACCCATGAATAACATGTGCACCTTTATATTTTGCATATATAGACAGTTTCATAAATATGCATACCCTATTTATCTGCGTTATGTTTTGCATGGGGATCATCAGCCCAACGACTAAATATGCTGTTTAAAGAAAATTGGATCCACATTTACATGCTACTAACGTTGGCGTATTATCCTTTTGCCAACCTAATTTTAGTTTGGCTTGATTTGGGCCAAATTTCCAGCTAAACTGACCGCCAAATTGCAAGGGGATCAATGCCTGTCTTTAAGTCTTGTAGTTTTTTATGTACTTGAAAAAGGAATAAATTGAATATGCAAGGTTTTCAACTGTCTGGAATATTTAATATGCACACCAGATCTCCCCCTGACCATCTCTAAACTTCATGGATTTAAATAAGATATCATACCCAGTTAAGAAAAGCTTCTAATTAGCAGCAATAGATCTATTTTAACTGTAGTCTCTTTATTCTAACTTCTTTTGCTGAATATAACTATTGATACAACTATATCATATTTGTATTTAATATAATATAATTTATTATATATTATATTTTATATATATAGAGAAACTCTAAAGATATTGAGGCTTTAATTTACTTAAAAAAAATATTTCACAATTCAAAATAAAAATATCTCTCGGTTTTCTCTATATATATTATATAATATATAGTATATATATATAACTAGTTTATAATATCATTTACTACTAGGATACCAAATGTATTAATGAAAAATGAATTATCATAAATATAATTGGTTATTATTATTAATTTATTATGTTTTTATATTAATTAGTTATTTGATACTATTTTATATAATAAATATACCTTCAATTGGTCTAAAATTTTAGATATTTAATAATATATATATTTATTATAATTTTATATTAATTCATTATTTATACTAATTTATATAATAAATATACTTTTAATAGACATATTTTGTAATTAACAAATAATATATACATTATATATTAATTACAATGTTTAATATTCAAATAATATTATTTATAGTAATTATGTATTTTCATTATTTCGTAATTAATAAATAATTCTAGTCTAGTATTAAATAATATAAAGCAATTAAAAACATAAAAAAAAAAATATTACTCTAATCTATTATTTTAATAATTATACAGATTTATTATAATATTATTTTATGTATATTATATATAGATATAGATAATGATAATACATATTTAGTCTTAATTGAACATTTTAAATAATATATTATATTATATAGATTTAATAGATAGCCCTAATCGAACATTTTAGATAGTATATTATATTATATAGATTTGATATTGTATAGTAAGGATATATACTATTTTATTTTTTTTGTATTAAATATAAGGAGTTCAAAAAAAGGTAGAGAGTATCTACGAATTTTTACATCAAAACGGATCTAAAAGTTAATTAGAGCATGATAAAAAGAAGATAAAGCAACAAGCTATTGAAGGCAGCCATCATTGGCATCAACCCAAGTGGTCCAGCCCTTCTCTCCCTCCATCCAGGCAACCTTTTTCTTGTCTTGTATCTGACCCAGCATGGCCAAGATGTCTTTCTTCAAGTTCCTATTCTTCTTGATTTCCTTGCTCACTTTAGCCAGGGTTTTTTCAAACATTTGGAGATTGTGCAGGTTCTTTCTCCATTCATAGCCATTCTTTAGTTCAAACACAAAGAAGGTAGCACGTCTGTTCCTGAAGAAATCTCCGAAGCTTCTTTTGGTCCATCATCATAGTGGTATGAACCTGCAAATAAATTTTAAAATATGTGAGTTTCTTTGAAAACTCAGTAAGAACCCTGGGAGTGTCTTGAAACTTTTCTTCATTCCTGCATTTCCAGATCTTCCATAAGATGTTAGAGGTTAAGATGTTCCAAAAAATGTTAGAGTCTTTCTTAAGCCCCATAATATGACCAGTCACAATTTCAATAATAGAGACATAAGTAGGATAGGAGATTCCAAAAAGATTCCAAATGTTTCTAGCAAAAGAGCATTCAAAGAAAATATGCCTGCTGGTTTCAGGGAGGTTACAAAGCTTACAATAATTACTTTCATAGTTATTTCTCTTAATAGGCAGTCTGTCAAGTATAAAAAGCCATCTAAAACACTTAATTTTGGGTTCAACACATCCTTTCCATAAAATAACGAAATACTTCCCCCAAGAACAGACATCCAGAGAGGAATACCATACCTTATTAATATGGTCAAGGATGGAATCATCATATCCAAGAATCTTGTAGATATTTTTAGCTTTAATCTTGGATAGGATGGTCCCATCCGACCACTTGCATTTTAAGAATATCTGAGAGTCAACATTGCAGATGGAAGGGAGATTTTGAGTAGCCTTGAGAATCATGTTATAAGTTTTCTTTTGAGAGATAGGAATATTAAAAGTATTTCTCAACCCCTCCCAGCTAAGCAGCTGATCATGTTCAAATATATCAATAAGTTGCGAAATGCCTTTGCTGGCCCAATGTCTAGCAGAACAGCCTTGGGAAAGGGCAAGGGGTTTGCCAGAAAGATGAAGATTCCACCAGATGGATCTTTCACCATAAATTTGGGTGTCATCATGAAAGTCCTTGTTAACAATAAATTTTCTAACTTGGTTCCAAGCTTTCCAGATAGATTTGAAGACTTCAGACCCTTGAACATTAATGAAGAAGTTGCCAATGACTAAATCGTTAAAAGGAAGGTTTTTCCAAGACTTAGCATTAGTTGGGAAGCCTCTCTCAATATTATTCCTAACAAGAATCTTCCATGGCGCATCTCCATTCATGGAGTGAAAGATCCATTTGGCGGCCAGGGAAATTCCTTGGATTCTAAGGTCTTTTAGCCCCATCCCCTCAATCAGTTTATCAGTGCAGCACCAATTCCATTTAACATAATGTAATTTTTTGTTTCTTTTGCCGTCAGACCATAAAAAATTTCTAACAGCTTTTTGAATTTCAAAAATTTGGTAATTGCTAAACATCCATGCAGAAGAGTAGTAGATGTTATAAGAGGATAAGATCTTCTGGCAAACCTACAGTCTGCCAGCTAAGGAAAGAGTACGGTTATGCCACATGTCCAACTTTTTAGTAATTTTCTCTTTAACCCAAAGCCACATGTCTTTAAGCGAAGGGTTAATGGCAAAGGGAATGCCAAGATATCTCACAATATTTTGAGGGCCTCCCCATTGAAAGTCATAGTTCTTAAACCAGTTAGGAGGCTGATCTTTCCAACCCAGGCAAATGGATTTGGAGTGGGAGAGCTTAGCACCAGATATAGTACAGAACAGATTCAGCTTGGTTTGCAGAGCTTCAAAATTCTCAGCATAGGCCTTAAATAAAATGGCCATGTCATCAGCAAATTGGCTGTTAATGAGATCATCATCATTAGGAAGTGATATGCCTTTCACAACAGGAGATAAAGAATTATCTCTAAGTAAATAATAAAGAGCATCAGACGCAATGGCAAAGAGGGTAGGGGCCAGAGGGCAGCCTTTCCGAATAGACCTACCCAGAGGGAAGGAGTCAGAGAGGGAACCATTGATGTTGAAATTTGGGCACAAGCATCATGAAGCAACATGCTAACAACATTACAGAAGAAGGGAGGAAAGCCAAAGGGCTCAAGCATCATGGAGATGAAGCTCCATTCGACCCTGTCATAGGCTTTCTCAAACTCTAAGAGGAACATGCCAGAGTTATGATTGGAGTGGTTGGCCTAGTTCATAGCCTCCCAACTAGTAATAGCATTTTCTAGAATGTATCTGCCTTTTATAAAGCCAGTTTGGGTAGAAAAAATAAATTTGGGAAGGATACTCGCAAGTCTGGTGGCCAAGATCTTGGCGAAAATCTTGTAAGAGACATTAAGGAGCATAATGGGCCTCCAATTCTTGATGAGAGCCTTGTCCCCATCCTTGGGAATAAGTTTAATAATACCTTTGTTAATAGAGGGACCGAGGGAGCCTTTAGAGAGAGCCTCCGAGTAGATCTCAAGAAGGTCTTTGGCAATCCAATTTTGGTTGGCTTTGTAAAATTCAATAGGTATGCCATCGGGACCAGGTGTTTTATCATTTTTTAGGGAATTAATGGCATTTTTAACATCATCTAAAGAGATATTCCCAGCAAGAATGTTGGCATCCTCAGAGGAAATCATTTTAGGAATTAGAGATCTGCATCGATCTTTGAGGGAAGAGGCCTCCACCGAATCCTCAGAGGAAAATAAGTTTTGGTAGAATTTAGCAAAAGCTTCTTTAATAAGCTCAAGATCAATAATTTCTTGGTTGTCTATGATAATTTTTTTAATGGTCTCATTAGAATGTTTGTGTTTAATAAGATTAAAGAAAAATTTAGATCCACAGTCTCCATATTGGAGCCAGTGAGCTCTGGACCTAATCTTAGCTCCTCTAGTTTTGGTCACCAAATGTTTCCTAAGGGCATCTTTAGCCTTAATAACATGAGAGGTACATTCAAAGTCAGAAGGGTTAGATTGGTTGTTAATTTTAGCCTTTAATAAGTCAGCAGAAAGAGTTTTTTCAGTGAATCTGAAGTCCTTAGCCCTTTTCTGGCCAATGGTCTTCAAAAGATTTTGCCAAACATTAATATTCATAATCCAATTGTTGATGCAATTATTCCTAGGGAAATTGTTTTTGTTAATGAAACTAATAATGTGAATAGCAGTTAAAACATCATCTTCAAGCAGGCTAACATTCAAGATGAATTTGGAGTTAGGAATGCGATTGCGATCAAGGGAATTATTGAAGGTAAAGGAAGTGGAGATGGGATGGTGGTCAGAAAGAGAGGTGGGAGTAACAAGGACGGAATTGCCAAGATGATCTGGTAAGATAGAGAAAAAATTCTTACTAGCATAAAAATGATCAAGTCTGGAATAAATTCTAGTTGATCCCTGTTGGTAATTACACCACGTGTGCCAGAGTCCTGGATTATTGTTTTTATTACCAAATAAAGGGTCTAAAAGTTGCATGGAATTCCAGTAGACTTTTTCCATATCTTTTTAGGCAAAAGGAAAACCCCCATACTTATCATCCTGGCTTTCAACCATGTTGAAATCACCAACAATCAACCAGGGGATGCAAGGGAGAGAAGCCATCCATTCCCATAAGTTGGTTCTTTCCTTAGAGTCATTAGAGGGTTAAATAGAGCAAATTCCAAAAACATAGTTATTGTAATTAAGGGTGATCCAGACAACCCTGTTACAAGGCGAGACACTATGACTAGTAATATACTTCTCCCATTTAGGGTTGATAAGCAGAGCTACACCACCTTTACCCTTCAGGTGATAAGTGTAAACCTTAATAGCATCTTTCCATAGAAAATCCAGATTATAATCCAGAATAAATCCAGTAGCCTTAATTTCTTGCAACATAAGGAAATCAATCTTATGACAAGTATTGAGGAAACTTTTTATGATGAATTTCCTATCGGGAGACTCCAGTCCCCTAACATTACAGGAGATACAATTCATGAGGAGACATTGGAGGGAGAAGAGTGCAGTTCAGATGAATCCAGCTTTGGATTCATCACAATATCAGATAGATCCCCATTCTTTTTATTAATATTCTTATTTTTTGAACCCAGGGGTCTTCCTCTTCGTTTAGAAGAAGGGAACCCTGTTTTGAAGTCTTCCTCACAATCAGATAATAGGTCAAGTTCCATGGATTGTTTTAAGCGAGGGTAATCATCCCCAACTGTGGATTGAATAGCGGGAATAACCACAATAACATATTCATCACTGATTTCTTGAAGGGTTTTTTTTGAGGGATTCTCTGGGGTATATCCTATGTAATTGACAGCAGTTGTGGGGGAGGGTTGAGAAATCGGAGAAGCATTTTCAATAGGGGTGAACATGTTAGATGTGACAGGGGAGATACTGTCAGGAATGTTGGAGGAATTTTTATTGGATTTTCTTCTCCGTTTATTGGAAGCTTTGGTTACATTCTGGAAACCATCAGCGAGGAGGTTCTCATCACTACCTGCCTGGTTGGGTTGAGTCACAGTAAGGGAGGGACTACTGGGATTGGAAACAGAGTGGTTAGTTTTATCCATGTTCAGAATAACCGGATGGTTCATAGTTTTAGATACCTTACTAGGTTCCGTTTTGTTGGGCGGGGATTTTTTTTGAAGGATAGGGTAGTCTTTCCTTTGATGACCTTCTCTCCGACATAGAAAACACGCATTGAGCCCTCTGAGTATCTCAATTGGGCAACAAAAATTAGTATCTTCAATATTAATGTTGATATCGGGCAAAATTTCCAGACCAGGGTTGAGAGAGATAAGAATGCGAGCATCCATATGGGGGACAAGTCTAACAGTGTCATCCATTTGAATGAATTTCCCTAATAGTTGTAATAGTTGAGGAATAAATCTCCAGAGGAAGGGCAGAATGTGTTTGACCAGAATCCAGCGGGGAGCCGAGAGGGAAAGTAATTCCTCATAGTTGGCATCTGGGGACCAAGCAATAGCCCTAAATGATGTAGATCCAATGACCCAATACTATTTTTTCAAAACTTCAGCCTGTGCTTCTTGATTCATGAAAAAAATATCAAACAAACCTTTTTGAATCTGTCTACAAAATGAAATATGGAAGCCAAGCTTAAGATTCCAGAAATTATGGAACCAATCATCTAGAAATTTCCTAGGAGGAACTTTATCAATTTCCACAGCCAAAAAGAAAATAGCAGAACTTTTTAACCTATTTTTTTTCCCAACAATTTCCGTAAGCATTTCAGAATTTGGAGAAATAGAGAAAGGTTCAGAGCTTCTAGGGTTCTTACCGGAGAAATGGGATCCATTGCTCACTGAAAACCTAGCCTCCGAATGAATGGAGACACCTGCGTTTGTGACTGCTTCGGAGAAGGACTTAGGGTGAGAAAGAGGAGGTTGATTGTTATGTACAGGAGATTTTATGTTGTCTGAGTTAATATTGTCCCGCCGCAGAGCTGAGAGAGGAGAAGTGGGTATGGCCTCTGCCGAGGAGGAAATGCTATTAATGGTATTAGACATATTAAGGTTAGGAACAGACACACCTGTCATGTTGGGGATGCCATTGTCAGCGAACCATTTTTTTTTGCTGATATTGCTCGCCACAGTGTCTTTGAAAACCCCGCCACTGTCTTTGCTAGAATCGCCAATTCCCCCGCCAGAATCGCAGATAAAATTCGCCACTTTAGTAGAGAAGATCCTTCAACTATATTTGCCAATCATACTATTTTATTTTATTTAATATTATGTTATTAAATATCTAACATTTTGATTAATAGGCAAAAATAGGTTTTGAAGGGACTCAAAACCTGTACCAAGAGAAAGCTTAAGATAGAGCATTAAGAGTTCCCAAAACACAACTGAACTGCCAGCATAAAAGGCAAAAAAACCCCAAGAAACATAGAAAATAACTCAGCCAAAAAATAATTCAGTAATCAAGAGGAAAAACACCCTAACCAGTCCACAATATAAACCATTAAATATCTAATGTTACATTATTGAAGATTATTATTTTATTATTATATTAAGTTCAAATAAATACTAAACAACCCACATAGGCATAGTTGTAAACACTTAAAAATGTCATCTTGTAATTAAATAAAGTTTGTTTTTATTTAATTATTTTATCTTATTTTTGCTATTAATTATAAAATATTTATTATTTGAGAAGCGTCCATGGTGGAATGATAAAGCAACCAGGGTTCCCAAAGAAGAAGGTTAGGGCTTCGGGGCTATGTAGCTAAATAGGCAAGTTGGACTTTCAGAAAGAGGAGGCATGATGGAGGTTTTCAAAATAAAGAATGGCATCCACCGACCCAAGCATGGAAGGCTCCGAAAAACCCTAGGTCACCTAAGATGGAAAATGGTTACGGTGGTCAATACCAAAAGGGTTTCAATCCAAATAACATAAGGGGCTTTGAGTCGATGCATCCTGAAGCTTCATTTGATTTTAAGTAGATTGAAAAGAAGTGCCGGCAGCCCAAAAACCAAGTTTCTCATCAAAGGGAGAATGAGGTAAGTGATCCAAAAGAGTGGACATGTCAAGGGGTTTTTGATAGAAAATTTTGTACTTTACGTCCTTCATTTCCGATCAAGACCAATGGATCAATTTGGGTAAGATGTGGATAGGGTAACACAATCAGGATAAAGGGGTGATGGGGACTATGAGGGGATGGTTTTTGGATTATGAAAAGACTGTTGAGGAATAATGAAGGTAGATTTGAGATAAGAAATATCATGATAGGGTAGCATGGATGCAACAAGTAAGTAAGCTGATGGAAAGGATAATGGATGTCAAGATACTTGATGCTCATGGATGTGTTCAACCTTGTCAAGACCAAAAGGTAAAAGAGGGAATATGAATGTGAGTGAGATAAATGGTTGGATAGGGAAGATGGAGGATAGAATGGATGAAACTTGCCCCCAAGTGTAGAGTGCAAGAGGAAGGAATTATGCATGACGCCTGTTTGCCAGGTTTTCATCATGGTACTTGTCCAAGGTGCCACAAGAAGTGGTTTTCACCATAGGAAGGATTTATTTCTTTTTAATTTTGCTACCAAGACGCCCATTTACTAGGTTATCACCAAGGCACTTTTCTCTTTTTCAATTTTTTTTCAATTTTTTTTTTGTATTTTTCAAAATTTCCCTAACATTTGGATCTTTGGACAATGCTCTTCTGAAAGATATGCTATAATATACCATGGCTATGGATAAGATGCTCAAAGATATTGATAAGGTGATGATAAAGGACACATATAGAGGATAAGGGTAGATGGTGGTGAAGGTTTTATGCCATATATTGGATAAGAGAGATGGAAAGATGGAAAGTATGTGTTGGATAATGAATGTGAGGATAAGAAGAAGGTATGTTGTGGATGTAAATGTTGGCAAGATCAAATTTGATACACACTTTGAAGAGTGGTGGAATGATGGAGGAACAATGGATGAAGGAGGTGAGGATGTAACTAAGATAGTGGATTTTGGGATATGAGAACCCAAAATTGATTTAGAAGATGAAAAATGTTTAGGAGGAGACAAAATGGAAGCCTTTGGAAGCTTGAATGTCAACTTTGATTTTTCTTTTGTGTGCAAGTCTTTCAAAAGTGACTTGGGAATCCACATAGTCTTTGATTTTTCTTTCTTTTGCAATGCTTTTGAATGCATTTCTTCAATGAGGGATTTTGGAACCTACATTTTCTTTGATTTTTCTTTTTGCTTGGTGGAACTTTGTGGCCTTTTGGATATTTCTTTTTTCTTTGTGGACTTTTATGGCATTTTGGATATTTCTTTTTTTCCTTTCATTCACATGTCGATTAGATGGGACATGGTGATTTTTATACACATGTGGATTCTTGGATTTCTGATTTTTATGTTGCACATCCAAATTGCTTCAAAAGACTTAGGAATTTTGGGTGAATGGCAATAATATGGAGGGTTCATATGGATTGGTGTTTGGCATTCTTCAAGTATGTGTGCCTTCATTGATCTTGATACATGGTAGGGTAAGTGAATGAAGAACTAGGGCTGGTAGGAATGACTGATGGAGGAATATAGGGACCTAATATGGATGGAAGGGATGAAGACTTTACCTTTGGGACATAGGAACCCAAAATGGATTTTGAGGATGGTGAAAGCGTATGGTTGCATTTGAATGGAGGGAGATAAGGTGTGAAAGGGATATCAATATCTTTGGAGTGAGTTATATTGCCAAGGTTCTCATCTTTAAGATTTATCTTTATACCAATAGGCTCATGAAGAACTTTCATAGGAACAACTTTGATAGGATAAAATGAATCTTGAAGGGATTTATTATCATACAAGGAATTTGGAGGAATGATGCTTTCTTGAGGTGAATATGGAGGAGTATGACAAGGAGTTGATGGAGTACTTTGATCTTGACAAGGATCTTCAGATGATGTAGAGAAGGTGCTTTGATCTTGATTTTCAATATGTTCATTGGAAATGGTGGAAGGGATATCTTGATCTTTCTTGGATAGTGGAGAGGTATGTAGCTCTTGAGGTGGAGGGATATCTTCTTGGAGGAAATGAAAGGGTGCAAGGGGATCATCACATGATTCTATGGATATGGGACCTTCATCAAATATGGGAGGGGATTGTATAGAATCTTGATCTTGTTTCTTCACACTTTGGATTATCCTCTTGACATGGAGCCACTTCTAAGGAAAAGGTATATGTTTGGATATGCTTGGGGATGTTTAGAGGAATGATGGAGAATCCTTTGGAATAGGCATTGGAGAACATGATAGCTTAGGGTCTAATATCTTTGAAGCATGGAAACTATTTGCAGCAAGATGTAAGTTAGCTTGGATTCTTTACAGGTAGCCCTTGAGAGTAGACATAGTCAACGTGAAAAGTATCATCATTAGGCTCACTCTTTGGTGGAGGAATTTTGGATAGTTGTGAAGCTTTGTGAGATGGATGAAAGATGAAAGGAGTAAAGACTATGGGATAAACCTTTCTAGATAGAGGTTTGTATATTAGATCTTGCTTGAGAGTGGTACCATGCTCTTCATTCCCCTTATTATCTTGATCACAAATAGGGTGGTCATGAAATTTCCCTTGATCCAAGATAGGTTTGTTATGCTTAAATGCTTCATCTCATGAAGAAGATGAAGATACAGATGAACCATCATCATAAATAAAATGACAGATTGGTCTTAATGATGACATGTTAGATGATGTATCCTTTTCTTTTTCCTCATCCTTCTTTAAGGTTGATATATCATAATTATGAGGAAGATTAGCTCCTAATTGAGAAAAATTTAATAAATATGCTTCTTTATCCCTCTTCAAAATTAAGCACATTATTTCCATTAATATAGGATCTTGGGATGCCTCCAATATGTCATCTGCGGTTAATTCATCGTATTGAGTCCTATGGAGATTTTGATAATTATTCTCCACCATAGGATTGATTTTGCAGAATATGATCTATTTGTTGCAATAGACATAAATAACTCTGAAAAAGGGTATCCAAAAATGTAATCAAGATTTTTCCAAGCCCTTGGGAAATGCCCTATGTTTTCCCTTCTTTCTTTTTGGGTGTCACTTCCTTATGTGTAGGCGTGACTTAACTGTTCACAGGAGTTAACTAGAATTTGTCTACGTGACACTCTGCAGTTAGCAGGTGACATTTTCCTATTGATATGCATTGTTTTAAATCTTCCAAGTGTCACTTTCTAGTGACTTATGTGGTGTTTTAGTGCTGCCAGATGTTGTTTCAAAGTTGCAGGTGTTACAGAACTTGCTGCAAGCGTCGTTTAAATGATCATATGCGACATTTAGCAGATCAAAGTTGTTTTTGTCAATTTTTTTAGATTTTAAAAGTTTAAAAATTATGATTAGGTCTACCAGAGAATATTCTTGCTTGAAAAGTAAATACAAATGCAACACACACATCAAGTTTGTACCATGTCCCTAAAACAACACTACGTGTATGTTCTCGGTCATTTTCACAAGTATAAAACAAGAATAGCTTCCACGCAATCTACCTAGAGTCAGATTTGGATTTTAACATTTGGCTCTAAAAGGTAGCTTGCTACTTATTTGGGATTTAATGAACACCTCCGTTCTAAACTATGTCAAGTTCTTTTACCCCCTTGCGGGCTTCCCACACACACAAAAGTATAATTTTGTGCAATCCCGATGGACTACTCGAGGAAGTGAAGATAACTTGCACACAATTTAGTCACCTCCCCATTAAGAAAGAATGTGTTTATTTATAGTGGGTCGGATAGTATCACGGAAAAAGTGATTGTCTCCCACTTTGAGTTTTTCCCCCTCATCGTCCTCATAAGGAAATTCTTGGGAGGCAGGCCGTCTAAAGTTCTAATTTAACTAGCATATATAGAAAAGTGCCAAATGAACTTAGTTCAACAAGTTTGAGAATTTGATTCAATTAAAAGTGAAGAGCATATCCCTATTGTTGTTCTTTGTTCCAAACACTCCAAAAACACTTGTTCTTTTTCAACCTAGTTACAAAGTGGTTCTTAAAAATGGAAATGTGTGGTTAATTTGCCTCCCTTTCTTTCTACCACCTCAAACTCAACATGTTTGGATTTTTTTATCAATTTTGAAAAGTTGAGAGCATATGCCTAATGCTTTGTTCAACATGGACAATAATAGGGTTTTTCCTATTTTAACTAGATATAATTGAATTGCCACAATTTAAGGGAATGCAAGCTTGTTTCAAAAAATACCTCTTTTTGTAGCTAGCAAAGGCTATGCACTTTTTTGAGGTTTTTGATGCTTGTTTCATTAGTCACCTAGTGGTGATAGTTCCCACTCCGGCTCCACCAACAAGTTAGTCAACACCAAGGAACAAAGTGAAGAAAACTTGAAACCAAATTGACAAATGAACCTAAGTTATTTTGATCAAATTTATCAAATCAAGCTTAAAGAACCTAAAGCATAAAATCAATTTAAAGTAGGAAACTTCTTTTTGTATGTACTACTAATTTTCAAGTAATGATCATACAAATGTTCTTCTATCTCTAAACTTTCCAAAAGATTTGTGCTATGAAGTTGTTTAGAGTACTTTGTTAGAATCCTTACCTCTCTATTTGGCCTTGTAACCCTCAATCCCGACTCTGCACTTTTAGGTGTTGTTTCATCTGCAGGAAATAGAAAAACATAGAGTTAAAACAGAGAACAAATCAATTTAAACTCAATATCAAGTAGTAAATTCTAGGCGTCATATAACAGCTAATAGACATTGTTTAACTGTTAAAAGGCAAAATTTAAAACTTAGAATGCAGAATTTAAAGTTTAACACGCGACATTTAAAAATGCACAGGCGGTAAAACAGAATTCACAGGCGTTGTAGAAAGTGTAAATTTTGGTTAAAGGTTGATCAAAGGCATCAAATGATAGCTAGTAGGCGGCGTTTCTCTGATCACAGGCGACACTTTATGGTTCCAAGCGTCACACTTTATCTCGTAGGCGGTGAAAGAAATTAAAATAGAGAGAGAAAGATTTCTTCAGGCATCACTTCTCTACTCACATGCGTCATTAGATTGCTTATAGGCTTCATTTCTCCTGCAAACTACAAAATAAACACAAAAGTGAAGGAAAACACACAAAATTTCAAATAAAATGAGGAAATGAGGCTCAAAGCCCCACGGTGGGCGCCATTTGTGTGTGAATAAAGTACACCTTCATGAAATTAATTTATTTAACTACAATTCTATGGAATAATAATGAATATTTAAACTAAGAATTGCACTTAAATAAATAAACATCTCATGGATCTCTATCTAAGCTTTGTTAATAGAGCTCTCAACCTTAATCTCCATCAATGACAATCCTAAAATGAGAAATTGATGATAGTAAATGCCCAATCTAGCTCAATTCTCTCAAAATTGCTATGATTTGTAATCCAAATGCTCATAAAATGATCTTAATTCTCTCAATTTGCTATGAAATCTCTCAATATAGCTCAAGATGCTATGAAATTGATAAGAGGTTTGATGCTTTGCATTCAAATTTTCTAGGATCCTTATGCTCTCAAAATGACTTCTATTTATAGGATTTTCCCAAGTGTAGGGAGTAGAGTTATTTGATCATGATTAATTCATGGTTGAGTGAGAGGCTTTCAAATGGTTTTAAATGGGGAGACAATTTAAATGATTGTCTCAAAGGTTCGGACAAAGGGACAAATTTGAGTGATTGAGATTCAAAGTTGAAAATGCGTGATTGAGATTCAAATTTAGGAGTGATCCATGTGCTTTGTGTTCTCAATTCCCATTGGTTGCTCAAATTCATGTTGAAATATATTAGGATTATTTAATTCAATCAATTAATTAAATTAGCCACGTAGGGATGAATAGGTTCAATTTGATTTTTGATTAAAACTATACAATTAATTAATTAAAATCAATTATATAATTTTGATTGATCCTGTTAGGCTTATATTTGATTATTTGATTTTATGGTTAATTAATCCTTTGATTTAATTGATTTTGTCCAATTTGATTAATAAATGTCCATTTGATTTGATTTTGATCCATTTTGATGCAATTTGATGAGATTAGGAGCAATTTGAGGGTGATCCCACAATAGTGGGTTACACTTTTTTGGAGGAAGGAATTCCTCACAAAATCTGCGAGGGGGAGGATTTAGTCAAGTACTTTTGATAGAAAGTACCTGATTGTTTCGATCGAAATATTCTTAGTTTTGATCGAAACAAGCTTTTTTGCTTAGTTTCGATCGAAACTAAGTTAGTTTTGATCGAAACTAATTAGTCAAATTTTTTCTATGTTTTTACCCATATGCATGTTAAACTAAGAAACTACTTTCGATAGAAACTAGTTTCGATCGAAACTACTTTCTATCGAAACCCCCAAAATTGAGGCCATCTGCAAAGGCTAACAATAATATGCAGTTTTCATGGCTTCGGGGCTCAAGTGCGGGGCTCAAATGGAAGAATAGGGAATCCTCCTTTTGCATCACACAAGTGCTCTGAACGAGCTTTCTAACGAATATAGATTTGAATTTTTTTGAATTAATTAGGTCTATGTATTTTGACGTGCATCGAATGTAGGTTTTTTATCGAATATAAACTTATAGGTTTGACATTCAATGAAAAATAGTAGAAAATAGAAAAAAAAAATTTGAAAAATAACAGTGCCCTCCGGCTTCGAGTCTTCTTTCTATAAAAATAAATAAATTTGAATTTTGATAAATACACAAGTTATCAGCTACGCAGTCAAGGTATGTCAAAATTATGGTTGACTCTACTTCAAACATTCATAAAATATGCAATAATAATGATAATGTCGTCAAACTAATTGCATGCCCTTCGTATGGATGTTACAAAACCAAATTCGAATGAAGTGCATTGATATCTATTTTAGAAAAAAAGTTATGCTGTACGAAGTCATTGTACCTTTTTGAAAATGACATTTTCAGTAACATAGCAGTTTTAGTGGGAGAAAAAAAAACCATTAAAATCAATTAAAAAAAAATAAAAAAATAAATTAAGAATCTAGACATAAAATCCTAAAAGACTCTAGTTTACTTCATCTTCCGATTTCAAATAGTTTAACGACAATATGCATCCGAATGTGAAAGTTTTTCTCAAAGTGTAGACTTCAATGTCTGTTTAGGCAAAAAAGTGTAACCCACTATTGTGGTATCATCCTTGATGAAAAAAGCAGATTTCCTTGATTTGAGAAAACCTAGTCAATTTTAGGTGTCTATAGGTAGTAACACAAAGCACACATGCCACATCATAAAACATAGATAAAATTCACCCCCAGCCTCTGTATACATCTTAGGGCACTCTAAATCCCAGATACCCATAGTATAGAAAATAATCATTCATGGAAAGAAAACATTATTTACACTATGCAGAAACAACAGTAACCAATACGTATTTATTCTAGCAATACTATAAACAATCTTTCCCTATAAGCAATAATCATTACAAAGCCATAGTTCAATAGAATGCAAGATATCGTTTCAAATCTAAAAGCTATTAATTAATTTAATAATTAAATAACAATTAATTTGAACTACATCACAAATAATCTACTAATAAAATTAAATGGATTAAAATATATAATCCTCATTTAATAAGAATATTAACAAACTAATATCTATTAAATGATTTAATTAAAATAAACATAAAATATTAATTACCAAATTAAAACTATCACTAATAAATATATTTTAAAGAAAATATATTAAAACCTTTTAACAAATTTTAAATAAAGTAAATTATATACATATTAAAAAAAAAACAATTTTAAATATTAAAAAAAAACATAAACAAATTTTAAAAAGTTCTTTCTATAAAAAATGAAATTAAAAAATAAACAAACCAAAAGTTTTTTTTTGGGGGGGGAGGAGTGGGCCCCACGCGACCCCCTTCTCCTTTATTAACACGACCCCGTAGACTGCTGTAACCAAAAGTTTGTTGGGGGGGCGGGGGGAGTGGGCCCCACGTGCCCCCCTCTCCTTTATTAACATGGCACCGCCGATTGTGTAACCAAAAGTTTGTTTGGGGTGGGGGGCGGGAGTGGGCCCCACGCGCCCCCTCTCCTTTATTAACACGGCACCGCCGACTGCCTTAAAGGAGAGCAGCCGGTTGCCCACAGGGGTTGGTGGGGGGTGGAGCCCACCGCCCACAACCTCCAATTAAATTTTTTTTTTAAATAAAATTTTCGAAAACGGAAATTAATAAAAGATTTTTCTTCCTTTTGTTTTTTCCCCATTTTGTCTTTTTCTGGGTTTGTTTTCTTTTGACAAGTGAATATTTCATTTTTCTCTGTATTTTTCGAGAGAGCTATATTTTTTTGAATCAATTTATTTTGTTCAAGAGATATATTTTCAAAGACATTTATTTTCTTTTCACTATAGTTTTCTACTATAGACTAATTGATTTTTCCAATTCCAAGGTCTTTCATAGGGTATTTTTTTATGAATTTTTAACAACATAACCCTACTATGCCAAGTTATATTTTTTGCTAAAAATAATAGATCTAGGGTTTTAAAAAACACCCAATTTAATAAAAACACCAAATACATCCTAATTAAGGAAATAAAATTATCAAGCACAAAGAAGACATATTTTTACAAAAATTGAAATCAACAAAGGGTTTTCAAACCCTACCTTAATTTCCACCACAAAATTGATAATGAAGCTCTTTGAGAAATGAAGAATCATGAAGCCCTCCGAATTTGAATCTGACAATAGATCCGGAACTACGAAGCCTCAAGAACAAGGATCTCCTCAATTCCTCCAAGCCTCCAACAACAACAATAGCATAAAATAACAAGAACACAAAATAGCTCACACAAAATTTCTGTCCAAAAATCTTTAACCTTCTCCCAAAAAACCTATTACCATAGAATGAGAAGAGAATCCCCTAAAGAGACTCAACTCCAACTTTTCATGCAATCCCCAAAATAGACACTGCACTAAACCTAGTTAACTCAGCTTTTCAAAATTGAAAGAAAATAATAATTATTAATTAAAAATATCCCTTTAATTGTGCAACTCAACTTTGACTCTTTAAAACAACTTGCATTTTGAATTCAAACTCTAATTTCAATAATTATAAAGCACAAGTAATTAATTAAATATTATATTAAATAGATTAAATATTTAAAGCACAATTTTATCCATGTACTTAAATATTTAATTATTTAATAAAGCTTAAAAGCTAAAATAACTCTAATTTCAAATTAAATATTTAATTAAATCCAAATATTCAATATTTGAACTTTAATTAATTTTCTCAATTAAACATAGGTATTTAATTAATTTTAATTAATTAAATACCCTCTATTTAATAATTAATTCTTAAATACTCAATTAAATAATAACATGACAATTCACACAATATCAATACTCTCAACTGAAAACAACACAAAATAACTCAAACACACTCAAGGATAGGATCCATGAATTTACGTCAACTAGACGAATTTGGGTAAGGTAGACAAACTGATTCTCGTCCAATACTTAGGACAATAGGCTTAGGGTAGGGTTTTGGGACTGTATATTAACTCCCCTCTTTACCATGAGATGAATATATATGGCATGCTCACTCTTGCTAATTCAGGGAAGACGATGTCATGTACCTGCAAACTTGACATCAAAAGAACAAGCATGTACACCCAATATAATATCGCAAATAATGATAGGGATCGGTAGAACGCGTAGATCTCACAATGCAAGTAACTATGTCACCATCCTCTACCACAACAAACACGTCAACAAGTACATCAACACATATGCTAACCATACACATGCAAGTATGGGGTAAGTAACATCATAATTCTAAAATCAACATATAATATCACATCATGATAATATCATCATCTATCTACACATCACATGATAAACATATAAACAACATGATCCAAAATCACCAACCACTGAAATAATAACAACTCACATGACATGTAGCCTAAGAGAATCTGACAAATCAACTGAAATAACAGCCTAAAAGAGTATGACATCAAAAACTAAAAGCAAACTATGGGTGGGTATCACATCCACCCCCTAGGATTAGGCTTACTCTTGGAAGCTTGTAAAAAAATAGGGATATAAATCCCGTAATCTCGCTGTGTCCTCCCAAGTCACTTAATGACTCATCATTTGGGTCGCATTGGACCCTTGCCTGCTCAATGGTGTGACCCCTGAGGGTCAAACCCTATTGCTGAAGTATACGAATTGGCTCCAAATCTAGCTGCCCTTCCTCTACCTATAAATCATTCCAATCAAGAACATGCAATATATCTAAAATATAGCATCTAAGAATAGAAACATGGAAAATATCATGAACACAAGATAGGTTAGGTGGAAAAACAAGATGGTAAGCAACTGGTCCTATCCTCTCTAGGATCTCAAATGGACCAACAAAATGAGGTGCCAACTTTGAACCCTTTCCATAACAGATCAGACTCTTCCATGGGCACACTCTCAAGAATACTCTATCTCTAACTGCAAACTGTCTATCCACCCTGTGAGCATCTACATACTTATTTTGTCTATCCTATGCAGTGACCAAATGCTCATGAATATGCACTACCTGCTGCTCCATGTCTCAAAGCATCTCTAGACCAAGAAGAATACGGTCCTTCAATCTATCCCAACTCAAAGGTGTACGACAAGGATGGCCATACAATGCATGGAAAGGTGACATGCCAATGGAGCTATGATATCCATTATTATATGCAAACTTGACTAGATACAAATAGTCCTCCCAATGAGTCTGTTTATCCATGAAATAAATCCTCAAAATATCCTCAAGCACTTGATTAACCCGCTCTGTCTATCCATCGGTCTTAGAAAGGTACGCCAAACTGAAATTCAACTAAGCACCAAGATCATGCTGTAATGAGGTCCAAAATGTAGAGGTAAACACAAGATCTTGATCCGAGATAATCCTACGAAGAATGCCATGTAGTCTCACAATATACTACATGAAGACTCTAGCTGCAGAAGTCGTTGTATAAGAGAATCTCTTAGGGGAGAAATGTGCCATCTTGGTCAACCGATCAACAATCACCATGATAGCATCATGTCTATGAGGGGTCAAAGGCAAACCAACAATGAAATCCATAGAAATGATATCCCACTTCCAAGATGGAATGAGATTTGGCTGTAAAAGCCCTTCTGGATGCTGATATTCTACCTTAACCCTCTGACACTCTAGGCATATAGCCACAAAATCAGCAATGTCATGCTTCATACCAGACCAATGGTAGAACTATCGAAGGTCTACGTGCATCTTCTTGACACCAGGATGTGCCAAATAAGGTGCACGATGAGCCTCAGATAATACTAATGTATGGAGATCATCTAATGGTGGTACATACATCCAGCTCGTGTGATGTAATAGACCATTTGAATCCATAGAAAATCCTAAAAATATACTCTCCAAAGGTCTACCAGACTCAATCTCTAACTTCACTTCCTGATACAAAGTATCTCTAGGAAGACCTTGGAGAATCCTACTCTGCAAATCCACACTAAGAGTCAACGCTGAAATGCCTTGCTGCTTACGAATCAAAGCATCAACTACCACATTCTCCTTTCCCTGAATATACTTAATCTCAAAGTCATACTCACAAAAGAACTCCATCCACCTTCTCTGTCTAACATTCAGATTAGGCCGAGTAAAGATGTACTATAGACTGCGGTGATCACTGTGAAGATCAAATTGATTTCCCAATAAGAAATGTCTCCATCGAACCAATGCATGTACAACTGTGGCTAACTCAAGATCGTGTGTAGGGTAGTTCAACTCATGATCCTTGAGTTTGTGAGACTCATACGCAATCACTTGTCCATCCTGCATAAGGACTGCTCCAATCCCCTCCAATGAAGCATCAACACAAACTACAAAGTCATCCAGTGGGTCAGGTACTGCTAGGATAGGTGCGCTAGTCAAACACCCCTTAAGGCCTCCTCACACTTCTCTATCCAAACAAATTTCTTCCCTTTCCACTGAAGAGAAGTGATCGAATGTGCAACTCTAGAGAAGTTCTTCACGAACCTACAGTAGTATCCAGCTAGAGCCATGAAGCTACGAACCTCAGACACATTAGTGGGTGCTGGCCACTCCATAATAGCCTGAATCTTCAAAGGATCTACTGAGATACCCTCTCTAGAAATCACATGTCCTAGATACTGATCCTCCAACTGAAAGAAATCACACTTTGCCGAATTGGCATATAGCTGATTATATGTCAGGCACTGCAATACCTGTTGAAGATGTCCTTCATGCTCTTCTATGGATCTAGAATATATCAACATGTCATCCAAGAAGACTAGCACAAAGTGATCTAGATACTTATGAAAGAATCCATTCATCAAGCACATGAATACTGATGGAGCATTCGTCAAACCAAAATGAACCACTATGAACTCATAGTCTCCATAGCGAGTACACAATGTAGTCTTGTAGATATCTGCATCTTGAATATGCAACTGATGGTACCCTGATTTAAGATCAATCTTAGAGAACACCTTGGCTCCCTTAATCTAATAAACAAGGTCATCAATACATGGCAACGAATACCTATTCTTGATCCTCACCTTGTTCAACTATCTTTAGTTAATGCAGAAGCGTAACGATCCATCCTTCTTCTTAACGAAGAGGACAGGTGCTCCCCAAGGAGAAACACTAGGGTGAATGCTTCCCTTTTCCAACAACTCTTCCAAGTGCAGCTTCAAATCACTCAACTCATGAGTAGTCATCCGATAAGGAGCTCTAGAAATAGGTTCTACTCTTGGAACAAGCTCAATGCAAAAGTCAATGTCACGCCTTGGTGGCATATCTGGAATCTCACTAGGAAATACATCAATGAACTCCTGTAAATTAGGATGATCCAGGGTCTTGAATTCACTCTCCACTTCATCTAACTCATTCATAGTCACCGCAAACACTTGGAAACCCTTTCAAAAACTCTGCTTAATTTGCATCACAAAAATTATATGAAGAGATATGGGATGTGGAATTCCCACAATATGGAAATCCCTACCCACATCATCCTTGCATTGGATGGTATTTCATCTACAATCAATGTTAGCCCCATGAGCTCCCAACCAATCCATCCCCAATACAACCCCATATGATCCCAAAGGAATCACACAAAGATCAACTGAGGTAATGAATTTACCTAAGTTCAGCTCACACTTACTGACCAAAGAATCTATGGCTACTTTAACCCTTGAAGCTAACTCCACTTGCCATCCTACATCTTGCTTTGCAGCCACTAGCCCACATTGCTCAACTAAGAAAGGAGATATAAATGAATTTGTAGCTTTTGAATCAAATAAGACAGAGATAGAAATACCTCGTATGGCACCCATAGTCTCTACCACAGTACTCTGATGATATGCCTGGTGGTGATCCAAAGCTGCAAACACTCTTTGAGAGTGTCCTGTATCCCCCAATATAGGCTCTGAAGCTGCCGACCTTTGTGCTGAAAACTGAGGTGCTTGCTGAGGACAATTAACTACAATATGGCTAAACTGACCACATGTAAAGCATCATGTCCCCCTTCTATTGCCTCTCCCAGCGGAGGGTGCACTCAACTGCTTATAGCTACCTCTACTAGCACTAGGATGTGCACTTTGTACCGGACGATTGGACTGATTACACTTGAAGCGTTGTCCATTACGAAAACTCTTACTGCTCTGAGTAGGAGTAGCCTTTTTCTACTGATTCTAATTCTAATTTTGATTTTGATTTTGATTCTGATTACCTCTATAGAAGTTAGGTGGCTTCTTGAAGTTCCCAGTGCCCTGTGACTGGTTACCTCTATGTCTTGATCCTGATGTACCACCTGTCTGAGAACCATGCCTACCTCCATCTCCCAAGGCCAAATTAGCCTCTGCAAGATTGGCCTTAATAACCATAGCCCTTAGGGTTGTAGGCTCAAAGATATTTACTTCCCCAACTACGCGAGTATTAAGCCCTCTAACAAAATGTTGTATCATTAAGGCTGAATCCTATCTATAGCCTGCATACTATTTGAGCTCAAAAAATCAATGCTCGTACTCCTCAGTTGTCAAAGTCAGCTGCCTCAGATTGTGGAACTCATCATCTCGCTACTGTCTCCACTGATCCAAGAGGAAACACTCTTGAAAGTGCTCAAGAAATAACTCCCAAGTCATTGTGTCTATCTGAAGCCCCAACTTTTCCTCTTCGATCTTCCACCGTACATCCACAAAATGTGAAAGTTGCATCACAACATACCTTGCTTTAGTATTGCTACTAAATGGATACATGGCAAAGCTCCTCTCCAAGGCTATGAGCCATGTCTCATCCTCCGATCTAGATCCCTTCCCATTAAAGGGATTAGGTCATCCTCGCATCAGGTCCCTTATGTGGTTTGCCGCCACAACATCAGGGTCCACTGTAATGGTCCTCCTTCGAGGAATCCTAGACCTCTCCCTCTCCCTTTCCTCTCTATGAGAGTGATGGGATGCATCCTGATCTGCTCTGACCTACTCAGGAAGATGATTCAAAATTGCTTGTAGTAATTGTCTGCTGCCAAGTTCCTCAGACTCCTCCTGGCGTTCCTCACTATGCCCATCTCTATACTGCTACTGATCACTGCCCTGTCTAACGCTCATGGAGAAGCTATTCTAACTACCTCTCCCATGAATACTAGAATGACCTCTGCCATGACCTCTAGCATCTCTATTTTCAGGCATGATTCCTGAAACAACCAAAGATTCATACACTACTCACAACATAGCTCGAAATAAAAACTAAGGATAAGAATAATCATAAAGCAATAAATCTAAAAACAATAATGTTGTATGTCTACATTTTAGTTTCAAGTTCAATCTATACACAACCTAATGGGCGTACGATTCCTAGAGTTCCCAGTGTAGAAACTAGCTCTCTGATACCAAATATAATGCCCCACTAGGGAACCCAAGAGAGATTAACCTAGAACATAATACTAAGTTTGATGAACATTTTTTTTCCTAAAGTTTACACAATAAGACATACATTAATGTGGAAGAAAATACCATTTACTCACATTTAAACATATACAAACATAGATTACAAGACTTAAGGGTTCCATGACGTTGAATTATGCACAAGTAAAACTCAACTAAACAACATAACAAAAGATTCCATTTGAATAGATGCAACAAATACCACTTACAAATAACAATTACAATCCTCATGGATAACCATGAAACCTACATAAACTCACATCCACTGCACATGTCGCAGGGTATGTAGTGATCACTCTAACCATATGATACACTATCCATACTAGGTATCACATGCGATACGCTAATACAAGATTACAATATAATGAATAATAAGTACATAACCACCAATGAAGAATCATAAAGAGCTCAACTGCATAAGAACCATCAAGCACTGGAACAAGGACGTCGAATCTCAAATGGTAAAGAATAACTACCACCTGTTTGTGTGGAACTACAAAAGTCCACCCCACCGTGCTGAGGAGATAACAAGAGACCCCACTCAAATATCCAAAACCAAAGAAGGAAGTAATCACTAGGAAAAGGGATCCTGATAGCTCTCTAATTTCAGGTGTACTACACATAATGAAAGATAAGGCTCACTAATCCAGAGGCAACTAACACACGTAAGAAATCTAGACTGTGTATAGAAAGGTGTCATCATGTACGTCTAACCCTTAAGTTTTGTCCTAGTAATCCCAATGGATCTCGACACTCAAGTGACCATACACGACATTAATGACCTCTCAAATAGACAAAGTCACTAAGTATGCCAGACACACACCCCTCAAGGCGACAAGCATAATCTCATCCTCCATCTTAGCTTATGATAGCGCTCAAGCATTGTGAGGAAACACACATCTTATTAATTCATTTTAAAATCTCTCAGTCACATATTAAGTTATCACTTATTAAGATAACTTAAAATAAGCTATCCTAGCAGCCACTTGCGGGCCCCGACACTTATTGCAAGCCACCCCCTACTACACATCTAGGTAACCTACTCTAGGCTCATAGATCGTACATAGATCTAGCATAGGTCAAAACCAGTTCCCCACACATAACAAGAATGATCACAAAGGATATACATTCTCACATAACATAATTGATATGGTTCACACGGTCAATTTAGGGTAGTAACACAAAGTACACACGCCACATCATAAAACATAGATAAAATTCACCCCCAACCTTTGTATACATCCTAAGGTACTCTAAATCCTAGATACCCATAGTATAGAAGATAATCATTCATGGAAAGAAAACTTTATTTACACTATGCAGAAACAACAATAACCAATACGTATTTATTCTAGCAATAATATAAACAATCTTTCCCTATAAGCAATAATCATTACAAAGCCATAATTCAATAGAATGCAAGATCTCATTTCAAATCTAAAAGCTATTAATTAATTTAATAATTAAATAACAATTAATTTGAACTACATCACAAATAATCTACTAATAAAATTAAATGTATTAAAATATATAATCCTCATTTAATTAGAATATTAACAAAGTAATATTTATTAAATGATTTAATTAAAATAAACATAAAATATTAATTACCAAATTAAAACTATCACTAATAAATATATTTTAAAGAAAACATAATAAAACCTTTTAACAAATTTTAAATAAAGTAAATTATATACATATTAAAAAAAATAAAATTTTAAATATTAAAAAAAAACATAAACAAATTTTAAAATGTTCTTTTGATAAAAATGAAATTAAAAATTAAACAAATCAAAAGTTTGGTTGGGGGAGAGGGAGGGCGGTGCGGGGAGTGGGCCCACGCGCCCCCCTCTCCTTTATAAAAATGACACCCGACCGGTTGGCCACGGGGGTTGGTGGGGGGTGGAGCCCACCACCCATAACCTCCAATTTAATTTTTTTTTAAAATGAAGTTTTTTCAAAACACATTTTCACAAAGCAAATTTTAGTGTTTTTTATTTATTTTTTAAATAAAATTTCCGAAAATGAAAATTAATAAAAGATTTTTCTTTCTTTTGTTTTTTCCCTATTTTGTCTTTTTCTGGGTTTATTTTCTTTTGACTTGTGAATATTTTATTTTTCTCTATATATTTCCAAAGAGCTGTATTTTTTTGAATCAATTTATTTTGTTTAAGAGATATATTTTCAAAGACATTTATTTTCTTTTCACTATAGTTTTCTACTATAGACTAATTGATTTTTCCAATTCCAAGGTCTTCCATGGGGTTTTTTTTACGAAATTTTAACAGCATAACCCTACTATGCCAAGTTATATATATATATATATATATTTTTCTAAAAATAATAGATCTAGGGTTTTAAACAACACCCAATTGAACAAAAATACCAAATAGATCCTAGTTAAGAAAATGAAATTATCAAGCACAAAGGAAGACAAATTTTCAAAAAAATTGAAATCAACAAAGGGTTTTCAAACCCTACCTTAATTTCCACCACAAAATTGACAATGAAGCCTTTTGAGAAATGAAGAATCTCGAAGCCCTCCGAATTTGAATCTGACAATAGATTTGCAACCACGAAGCCTCAAGAACAAGGATCTCCTCAATTCCTTCAAGCCTCCAACAACAACAATAACACAAAATAGCAAGAACAAAAAATAGCTCACACAAAATTTATGTCCAAAAACCTTTAACCTTCTCCCAAAAAAATATGTTATTATAGAATGAGAAGAGAACCCCCTAAAAAGACTCAATTCCCACTTTTCATGCAATCCCCAAAATAGACACTCCACTAAACCTAGTTAACTCAACTTTTCAAAATTGAAAGAAAATAATAATTATTAATTAAAAATATCCCTTTAATTGTGCAACTCAACTTTGACTCTTTAAAACAACTTGCATTTTGAATTCAAACTCTAATTTCAATAATTATAATGCACAAGTAATTAATTAAATATTATATTAAATAGATTAAATATTTAAAGCACAATTTTATCCATGTACTTAAATATTTAATTATTTAATAAAGCATAAAAGCTAAAATAACTCTAATTTCAAATTAAATATTTAATTAAATCCAAATATTCAATATTTGAACTTTAATTAATTTTCTCAACTAAACATAGGTATTTAATTAATTTTAATTAATTAAATACCCTATATTTAGTAATTAATTCCTAAATACTCAATTTAATAATAACATGATAATTCACACAACATCAATACTCTCAACTGAAAACAACACAAAATAATTCAAACACACTCAATGATAGGATCCACGAATTTACGTCAACTAGACGAATTCAGGTAAGGTAGTCAAACTGATACTCGTCCAATACTTAGGACAATAGGCTTAGGGTAGAATTAGGACGATGCCCTGTACCTGCAAACCTGACATCAAAATAAAAAGCATGTACATCCAATATAATATCGCAAACAATTATAGGGATCGGTCGAATGTGTGGATCTCGCAATGCAAGTAACTACGTCTCCGTCCTCTACCACAACAAACATGTCAACAAGTACATCAACACATATGCTAACCATACACATGCAAGTATGGGGTAAGTAACATCATAATTCTAAAATCAACATATAATATCACATCATGATAATATCATCATCTATCTACGCATCACATGATAAACATATAAACATCATGATCCAAAATCACCAACCACTGAAATAACAACAACTCACATGAAATGTAACCTCAAAGAATCTGGCAAATCAACTAAAATAATAGCCTAAAAGAGTACGACATCAAAAACTGAAAGAAAACTATGGGTGGGTATCACACATCTCTCTCTCTCTCTCTCTCTCTCTCTCCTACTTTGTTCTTAGTTTTTTAGAACCCGATCAGGTTCTAAGGAATTAGGAACATTGAGCATTTATGTTCTCATAACCCTATCGGGTTCTGAGAAAACAGGAATTATTGTGGGTCCACAACACACACCCCATTTTTTGGTCCTTTGACCATGGGGACCCCTAGTCTTTTCCTTGAATTTTTGAGTCTGTCCCTCTCCCTATTCATTGAACCGCGTTTCTTGAGGAGCCTGCTGAGGAAAAATATGGCATTTTTCAGCCTTTTCACCCTTTCGGCATTTCGGACAACCCAAAGTCCTCTGAAATGCTGAAATGACCGAAAGGCCAAGCCTGACCCTTTTGATATTTGGACCCTGAAACACCAAAAGGGGACGAGGCCACCCAATGTTTGGCGTTTCAGCCTCTGAAACACTGAAACAGGGTGATGTCACCCCATGTGATATTTAAGTGGCCTGAGCCCTATGCGATCTTCACTTTTGCATTGTTTGATCTTGTGCTTTTCTTCCTCCTGCCCATGCACCCATCATTTCTCCACTCCTCTTGCTCGTCATGCTCTGTCGATTGCTTCCTCTTGTTGTGGTTGTTGTCCCCCCTCATTTCGCATTTTAGAGGTAGGGTTTTCGTCCCTGCCCCTATTTTTTTTTTGTTGTTGTTGTTGTTTTGCGTCTTTTGTCAGGTTTTTAACCTAGTCAGACTGTGCTCCCTCCCAGGTCCCTAGGGTTTTGCGCCCTTGGGCTTGCGGAGGGGCGTGCCTTTTCTTGCTTTCCTCTTTTCTCATTTTTTTAGCGTGTAGGGATTTTGTGCCGGAGGTCAGAAATTATCTTTCCCCCTCGAGCATACACCTAAGTGCATTTCACACTTTCAACAACATCGGTGTTTTAGACCTCCTAAAAGTCTGAAACCCCTGAAACACCGAAAGAGAGAAATGACCAGAGATAGGGTCTTCCCTCTGGAGGTTTTGGACTTTCAGAGTTTGAAACTTCTTCCTGACTTTTGCACACCGAAATCTCAAGAAGACTTGTTTCTCCGGTCACGTCAGTCACACTTTTAGCCTTTTCAGACCTTGACCCAGTTTTTGACATCCGAAATCCTGAAAAGGCAGAAGGAGCAAAAACTACATTTCTGGCTACTTAAGAGCCTCTGCTTCTTTATTTCTTAGTTAGTTTGTTTTCATTTCGTGATTTTTTAGTTTTCTTTCAAATAAAGATACTGATACTTGCATTTTCCTTGCAGGAATGCTTGAGAAATGAACAACATCCTCGATCAAGTACCTGTACAAGGGGAATCACCCTCCTTCAAAGATCGGGAACAAACATATAGAGATCACCGATATTGATATCAGGAACATAGACTGAGACAAGTTCCTAGTAAGGCGTTCCTAGCCAGTGGGAAGGTCTGAAGACTGCACCTCCATGGTCTTATCAGGCTTAGTTAATGCAACAGCCTATCCAGTGGCCATCACATCTTCAGAGCTGATCATGACCCTAGAAAACCACTACAACCGAGATGAAAGGGTAGTAAAAAACATAGAAAGATAGGTGGTTCTGGACATAAGACCAGAAAAAAAAAAGAGGTCTTCCACTTCCAAAAGGGCATAGATAAATTATATGAATTCTTCATAGAAAAGGGCCTCAAATGGTTCAGAAACAAAGGTGAGGAGGCGTATGAGATCGCAAATAAGGAATACCTCAAGCAGCCTCTCCAAAAGAATAAACTAGAAAAGATAGACCTCAGAACAGGATATCTAAGAGATGACATCCAAGCAACAGTAACACTTTTAAGCCAAGTGTATGGACTACCTCAGTCCATCCAAATTGAGGACTGGATGATCCTACTAATAGAAAAGATTAGGAACTGCAAGGCTAGGTTTGATTGGCCCACCATCATAAGTGACAAACTAGATGAGCAGCTGACTACGGTTAAACATAATCCAAAACTCTACATGAGTACATACATAGTGTACTTGTTAGCCACACAGGTCGACTATCTGGGGATCACTAAAAGGGGGAAATCAATGACCAAAATGCATGGCCCCATATTGTATAACTGCAACTAGTGAGAAGGAAAAATATGCCAGAAGATAGCCCGGACTATAGGATAGTGAATGATGCTTTCATCCTCACAATCATCTGATCCATTGAAGGTGATTTCGCAAAGAAAATGTCAGAAGAATCAGCTGCCAAATTCAGGGCCATTGGGGCCTATTACATATAGTTTAGGATGTTTACATACATCCAGGTGGTAGGATATACCTTGAAACCAAAGAAGCTGCCCAGGTACCCATCTAACTGGGTAATTATTCTAGAAATGGCTGGACAGCTCGCAGATGCTTATGAGCACATGAAGCATAAGAAGCACTGATGGGACTTCCCCATCCTCCTAGGCCCGTACACTCTCCAAGATATGAAAGTTTGCAAATCCTTGGCCTTTGAGTGAGACGAGTGCCCACTTTAACTATACAAAACTATTCGGGCCTGATTTGACCCAATAGGTACATACAACCACATCATTGACAAATTCTATATCCATGAGCCACACCTTGAAGATCACTGGATAAACTATGTGGACGATCATGAGTTCAAAATCAGGGACTATTGTAGGATGTCCCTTACCCTAGCACAGGAGACCTTGAAGGCCCCAATTCCCCCAAAGGTTTTGGAGAAAGATTCAGATAATGTGCTGGAATCAATTTATATTGTGGACAAGATATACAATAGGCCCATCCTGAATGCATAAATTAATAAAGATGAAAATGATGATATCAAATTTCGAGCTTGGTATGTGGTCAGAACAATAGAGGCATGGATTATAAGTCCCTACCAAATGGATCCTATTCTTGTAAAGACATTGATGGATCCACCTAGGAAGGTAGATATGAAATGGGGAGAAAACTCTACTATACCCCAATACAAGAATGCCCCTCCTCAAAAGCTAGGGACAATATATGGCCATGAGCACGTAGTATAATACAGTCCAAATCCTAGGAACAAGGCTCCAAAAACTAGGATGACAGGATATATCCTCCATTTGGATCATCACAGATCCCATAAGATGAAGGCCCTTCCACTTCTTGTCAATCTCCCCCTACCACTGGAGAAGGAAAGAATATGTACAAAAGGAGGAGAGCTTCTACGTCTCAACAACTAGAAATCTTACAAGAGGAGCCAGAAGAAGAGGAAGACACACCTTTGATTAAAAGGAAAAGGTCTCAGGAAACCTCTCAAAAGAGGAAATAAAATGAGACTATAAGGAAACACATAGAGGACCCAAAAGAGAAGGATAATCCTTTAGATGCCTTAGATTCAGATGAGTTCCAAATATCTAATCTTGAAGTCCTAGAAGGCTTTGCAAACCAAGGACAAGATACACCTAACTCATCAAAAAGATTTAACATGGGAGCACCAATGCTCAGCCAACCTCAAGTGATCCTCGCTCCACCTATAGTCCAGTTCATTAATCCTGCACTAAATGCACCAATCGATGGGATGAGCTCTAACACTGGCCAAGGGCATGAAACTCAAGATGTCACAGCGACTCATAATATATCATGAGATAAAGCTATAGGAGAGAGTTCTACTCCTACTCCAGCGCCTCACATTCTCATCCCACCAACCATTCTCCCACCTCCAATTCTAACTCCACCACCTTCTCTCCCAACTCCAACACCAACTCTGCCTCCTTTAACTTCTACTCTCCCACCTCCCATTCCAACTCTTCCTACTCCTACTCCACCAACCAAAATACCAACACCTACTCCACCACCATTAGTTCATTTTCCTTGCTTCATCCCGACTCCCCATGGGTTAGTAAGTACAAAAGAAATATCATCCTTCAAAACAACACTGGCATCCATGACAAGCCTTAATGTAGAAGTGTTGATCGGTTCCTGAACCGCCTCATAATAGGTGTGGAATAATAATGCTCAAGGCCTTTCTTAGGAATGATTTATTCAATCTAAGGACTACTCCTCCCATTATGAGGTGCATTTAACTTGTCAACACAGGGATGTATACTTGAAATGGTCGGCACGATATGTGCACTAGGTTCCTTAAGGACTCATTCTGCCTATGCTGTAGGAAGGTAAAAATGCATAAAAGAAACCTACACTAGTGCTACAGGAAAAGAATACATTTATCTCATTACTAAAATGAATGCTAGAAATTGCAAACTCTACTTAAACCTATACTTTCAACCTAGAACATCCATTATAACTATTCTTGCAGATGCTGCAGGAACACTCACAAGGTACGATGCTGCAGGAAGAAATTGTAA
>MU224600.1:1750289-1786434 GCA_018584345.1 Thuja plicata
GGAAAGATCTGACTTCTTTTTTCTTAGTAGGAATAGGGAGTGTGAGAATTACCTCTATCTTCGCAGGGTCTACTTGGATTCCAGCTTCAGAGATAAAATTTCCCAACACCACTCCTTCCTGCATCATTAAAAATCACTTTTCACTATTGAGAGATAGGTTATGTTCCTCGCATCTGATTAGTACTTTCTCCAAGTTCTTCAGAGCTTCCTCAAATGTGACACTGAATATAGTGAAGCCGTCCATGTAGATTTCCATGCAATCATGTCATATATCAGCAAAGATGCTGATCAGAGCTCTCTGAAAGGTAGCAAATGCATTGCATAATCCAAATGGTAATATTGAATAGGAATATGTGCCCCAAGGACATGTGGACGTGGTATTTTCTTGATCTTCAGGGGCAATGCTTATCTGATTGTAACCACTGTATCCATCTAGAAAGGAAAAATATTTCTTTCCAGCCAAATTATCCAAGACCCGGTCAATAAAAGGTAAAGGAAAGTGGTCCTTCTTTGTAGCATTATTTAATTCCCTGTAATCCACACATATCCACCACTTACCTCCTTTCTTAGGTACAATGACCAATGGTGATACCCATTTGCTATCAGAGATTGGATAGATGAATCCAACATCCAACAACTTCTGCAACTCAGTTTTAACTATTTCTCTTAGTGCTAGATTTATTCTCCTCTATGGTTGATGAAGTGGCAAACTTCCATCACTAATATAGATTCTGTGGGTGCAAAGTTTAGGGTTTAGTCCCTCCATATCCCCATAATCCCATGCAAAGGCTTTGTCATGCTGACTGAGGAGCTTGGTTAACAATGCCAACTGTGATTGGGATAGCTTTTTGTTCACATGAAGGTTACGACCAGAGGAAAGTTCCACTGTTGTTGTTAGCGCTACCATTAACACTTCGGGCACTGGACTTCTAGCTATTTCACTTGTCAGTAATTGATCAATTATTTCAGGGTTTGCTGAAGACATACAGTCCTCATAGGTACATAGCTGTAAAATAAAACTTTCTAAGACATCTTTAGCCATAATATATTCATTGGTAAGAATGCTCTATATCACATCATCTTCCTCTTACATCTTTAGAACATATTGCCTATGCAACATCATGAGCTAGGCTACTGAATTCAGCTCTTCCTCCTCATCTCCTAAGTCTGGCCAAATAGGTTCTCCCAAGTCTGGCTGGGGTTGGGTAGGAGGATATAGGGCTAGCTTCCTTATGGCTTGACCATTTGAAATTTTCATACTGCCTGATCTGCAATTAATTTTGGCATCAGTGGTGGCTAACCAGGGTCTTCCCAAGATTACAAGATAACCATCAAAGTTTACTTTCAGTGATAGGATAAGAAAATCAGTAGGATACTCCCATGAATCTAAGGTTACTATCACATCTTCTATGAGACCCTCTAGAGTAACAGTTGAACTATCAGCAAGTTGTAACACTGTAGCTGTTGTTCTTAAGCCTTCTATGCTTAGCCTATGCATTGTATCTTTAGTCATCACATTTATTGCTGCTCCCAAATCAACTAGAGCATTTTTCACAGTCTGTCCATTTATTATCAGGTTAACTACTGGACTGCCAGGATCTGAATACTTTGGTATTACCACCTTTCCTAACATGATATCTACTAATTTCCCTACAACATGTAATGTTTGAGGCTCTTTCTTCTTCCATCCTGGCTTTTTAAGGCATACTTCTTTAATAGCCTTTCCATAAAGAGGTATATCTTTGATATCTTGGAACAGAGGGATTTGAATGTTCATATTTTTCAGCTGCTCAATAATATCAAATATTTCTTCCTCTTAGGGTATAGGTTTTTCTTTGTTTAGCCTATGTGGAAAGGGTGTATTTGAAGTGTAGACAGTAGTTCTGCTGGGTATATCAGTCAGCTGGCTGGTATTTGGCAGTGTGGCTTCTGGAAGTAGTGCTGCAGGAGTGTCTGCAACTTCTGTGATAATAGGATATTCAGGTCTAGGCAGTGTGGTACCAGACCTCAAATGGATATCAACTATCTCTAATGAATAAGTAGGGCACTGCTAAATGTTAGTAGTGTATGTTTGCTGCTGCTGCTATTTGTTGTTTGGATTTGGCTGTGGTTGAGTAGGAAATTGGGTTGGCTTTTGATTAGCATTAGTTGCTGTAGGAGGTGACATTATTACAAGTGGTTGCACTGGAGGTGGTAATTGTGGATAGCTAGAATTTTGGTTAGGCCACTATGGAGGCCCCCTCCATTGATTAGTTTGCTGCCAATTTCCTTGCGGTGGTTGCCATTGATTCTGCTAATTAGGCCACTGGTTATTTTGCTGATTTTTCCATTGATTATTTTGCTGATTTGGCCACTGATTTTTTTGCAGGTTTTTCCATTGGTTATTTTGCTGGTTAGGCCATTGGTTATTCTGCTGGTTTTGCCAATGGTTATTCTACTGGTTTGGCCACTAAGGTTGAGAGTGTTGAGAAGTGTTATGATAATTTTGGTTTTGCCACTGATTATTGTTAAAATTTGAAAACTATAGAGGATCTTGTAGCATACCTTGTCGTGAAGCCCATGGTTGACATTGAGCAATGAAGAAAACTTGATCATTGTCTCCTTCTATCTTCATGTAGTCAGTTGGCAAATGTTGATTTTCCAAGTTTGCTACCAGCTTACATCCGTAGTCTTTCTTCTGTTTGCGGTAGTGTGGATAGTACTCAGCCGATTGTGATTCAACTTCTGCATGCTTCTTCTTGGCGATCATTGTGTCAAGATGTGTAGCTACATCATTTATGATATCTTGCTTGAAATTTGTGAGCAAATTAGATATCTCTAGCTTTGAAACACCTGAACCAATCCCTTTTGTGACTGTGGGCTGGTATCCTCTGCCTTTCTTCACAGTTAACCTTGATTAGTTGAGACAGATTTTCTTGAGGTCATCCCAAGAGGATTGAGATATATCTCCACTAGCCATCAAGTCTAATGCTTCCAGACAGTTGTCATTTACCCCTCTCAAAAAGACTAGTTTTTGTGAATCCTCTACCAGTACATGCTGGGAATTCTTCTGCATTATGTACAAAAAATGTGAAACATAATCCTCCAAAGTTTCATCTTCCTTTTGAGACATCTTAAAGATATCATCTCCTTTTAGGTCACTGTCTTTGCAATAATATTTATATTTTTGTAGAAACAACGTCTGCATCTCATCCTAGGTACCTACTGCATTGGCTACTAAGCCCATGAACCATCATAAGGCTGACTCTTTCAGTGTTGCAGGAAACAACTTGAGCTTATGGGCATTGGTATTATAGTCAAAGCTTCGATAGAGTATGTCAAACTCAAACAAGAAAGTGTCAGGATCCTCCGTTATAAGACCATAAAACTTTGGAAGAGCAGCTATGGGTATATTTTTGAGATTAGCATTGTTTATAAGGCTTGGGAGAGGAAATGGGAAAGTAGGGCATGGCATTACTGGAGGTATTTGATTATGGGGTTGCTACTGGAAAGGAGCATTAGCTACTGGATTGTTAGTAATAGGTGGATTTGGGCCAAAATTATCTAGAAAGCTGGCCAAGATTTTTGCAAAAGGTCGAAAGCTGCTTATATCAAGTGGTTCTGCTCTGGAGGAAGATGCTGCAGGAAAGTCATGGCTTGCATCTTCAAAGGGTAACTCAACTTCTTCAACTTTGTCGTTCAAATTAGCAGGCTCTGCTGGGAGAAATATGCCATATTCATCTCATCGCCTTTCTCTTCAATGCATGAAATTGAATTCTTCATGCTTGTGAAGCAATTTTTAGAGATACAAATCTAAAAACTAATCTAGGAATGAAAAAATGACTCAAAAATGTTCCTAGCTTGACACCATCCCCGACAGCGGTGCCAAAAATGACCCGCCTCACAATAGGTGTGGAATAATCATGCTTAAGGCCTTTCTTAGGAATGGTTTATTCAATCTAAGGACTACTCCTCCCATTATGAGGTGCATTTAACTTGTCAACCTAGGGACGTATACTTGAAATGGTCGGCACGATATGTGTACTAGGTTCCTTAAGGAGTCATTCTGCCTATGCTGCAGGAAGGTAAAAATGCATAAAAGAAACCTACACTAGTGCTGCAGGAAAATAATACATTTATCTCCTTACTGAAATGAATGCTAGAAATTGCAAACTCTACTTAAACCTATACTTTCAACCTAGAACATCCATTATAACTATTCTTGCAGATGCTGCAGGAACACTCACAAGGTACGATGCTGCAGGAAGAAATTGTAACTTCTATTTGAAATACTTGAAATGCTGGAAATGCTAGAAATGCTGGAAATGAAATCTATTCTATTCTAACCTATTCCACCTCCCAAGTGGCCCCCCTTGGTCGGTTTCTACTAATCTATTAACACATAACGTAAACCAAGAATTACTTGATTGTATTTCAAAAACTCATTACATAGAAACAAGACATGGAACTTGAAATAGATTGCTGTAAGATACAACAATTTTATTCCAAAAACTTCTTTTTTCTAATTTTCCTATCTGACCTCAAACTATTTGTCCAATCCCTATATATAGAGGATCAAATTCTTATTACAAAATATAAAAGAAACTATCTTTGCTGAAAACATGCCAGAGAAGAAGATGGAAATGCAACAGCCCGCGGTGTGGGTAATAAAGGTTGGGCGACCAATTCAACATAATAAAGTGCAGAGGGAATATAGGCACACTACATCCCCGCATCCTAGAATAATGGCTCCATTTTAGTAGCCATGTTTCCTAGTGCTATAATGATCACTCTACCATAGCTGGTCCTCAACAGTCTTCCTTGAATGCTGTCGACCACTCTCCAGCTGCTTTCTCTCCTGTCAAGTTAGTTATGATGCATAAATATTCATGCAACAAGCTTAATCAAATTAAATATCCAGATATTAGAACATATATTCTGATGGTTTTATGAAACACTGCACTATATGTATAATATTAGCAAAATATGTCACAAACATCTACCCATGGTTTATCAGTTCTATCTGGACTTTATCACAAGTTTTGAATGGCTAGGCTCTCAAATGTTTTGTCAAAAGCTAGAACAGAGTATTTAAAATTATACAAAATAAAGGCAATAATTTTGCCTTATTAGTTCCTCAGGGGATGAAGGTCGAGATAAGGATGAAAAAGATGCGGCAATGGAAGAAGAGAGGGGAGAAGAAGAGAAGGGAGAAGGAGAAGGCCACAAAGAAGAAATGAATGAGGGAGAAGGTGGGAAAGAAGGTGAACAGGTGAAAGAATCAGAAGAGGAGGTGACCCCCAGACCAAAAACTTGGCTTCAATCCTCCACATTTCCCCATATGAGCCAGTCACCGCCTTTAGTAAACCTACTTGGTTTACTAAAGAGATTCAACCTTGAAAAAGAACTTACACTGATGAAGAGGAAGGACAAGACACAAGTATGACATCCTTGGGGAAAGCCTTCCATCAAACATAGGTCAACATACCAACAAGGACCATATCCTATGTCACCCAAGACACCAAGGGTTGCTAGAAAGCATAGGTGATAGTTCCCTCTAATAGTACCCCTCAAGAAAAGATAACCCCTAAATATTATACATTTGAGGTGGTTGATCTAGGGGAGCCTACTAGGGAAGGAAGCAAGAAATTGGAAGCCATAGGCTTAAACATGCTTTAGAATTCATGAGCAAGGACGAGGAAACCATCAAGTCTTTAACAAAACAAAATGAGGCTCTAAAGAAGTTTATTCATAAGATGATGGGTCCCATTGACCCAAGTTTCCCAGAGGCCTCATTACAGGCCGTGTTATAAAAGAGAGACACTCTAGATTTTCTAGCAGGTGTGACCCCTTCTTTCATCCAAGCAAGTGCAGATTAGAAGAAAGAATTTGAAAAATACGGAGAAGGGGTTATCAGGCTAGTATTCAGGCCTTACAGAGTCATCCTAATTGAGGCCACAAAGTTGATTTATCTAACGGAGAATGAGGAGGGACTAGATTCTAAAGGATCCAAATGGAAGGATATTCTACAAGACCTCAAGGTTATCAAGAAGCAACGTTTTCAGATCCCAGTCAAGATTTACAAGGGAGAAGAGATAGACAACTTTGAGACCTAGATCAAGAGTATATCCAAAAAAAGTTAAGGTTTATGACAAATGCCTAGCCCACATAATGGAGAAACAGAAGGAAGTCATGGATTGAGTAGAAGAAATAGAAGGTTTCTTCACAGGGATTGGTTTAGAACTATATAGGGATCAACAAAAACAAACCTTGCACCTGGAAAAAGAAGTAATACAACAGTTCAAAGATATCCTAGTAGGTGTTAGCACTAAAGAGGCCCTGCATCAACTATTATACTCAAAGGAAGATATGTAGAGAATGTTTGATCATGAAGAAGAGATCAAGTTCTTTACTTCTGAATTGACTATTTTCAAAGAGAAGCAAGAACGAAGGATTAACAAGGTCAAGAGGAAGGAAATAAATTATGAGGAAGTTCAAGAGATCATGCAAAGGCTCCGAGCTGCCCATCCAGAAGTGTTTTCAAACTGACTCCTCAGATCCCTCGTGCCATTTTGAGAAACAGTCCTTCACACTTAGCCATTTTATCCAAAGGCTAAGTTTGGCCTTTTGGCCTATTCAGAGTTTGGCCTTTCTGCCTCCAAAAGGGCCAAAAATTTGGGGTCTCCAATTTTGATTCTGACACTTAAGCAAATTTTGGCACTTGGAAGATTTTGGTGCAGAGGTCGGGGTCTGAATTTCTAGGCCTTTCCAGTGAGATCATTTTTTTTGCATGGAAGTTGAACTTCAGATCAGAGAGATGCATAATAGAGTTCATTTTGGAAGGACTAAGGGTCCTCTATCTATTCCCACCTCAAAGAGAACCCCAGATGAAGGTTCCAAGAGAGAACTCCAAGATCAAGAAGAAGATTCCAGTTGCATGCAAAGAAACCTCTCTCTCTCTCTCTCTCTCTCTCTCTCTCTCTCTCTCTCTCTCTCTCTCTCTCTCTCTCTCTCTCTCTCTCTCTCTCTCTCTCTTCTTTATTAGTGATTTTGATCCCTCTTGCATGGGGAAACTAATTGTAAATGGATTAAAAATCCATGAAATTTTTCTAGTATCAGTTAGAAATATATTTCTTTAAGCAAAACTTTAGTTTTAGTCCATTTTCATTAATTTAGAGTCTCTGATGCCCTAATTTTGACATTCAGAGTTTGTAGATGAAAACTCTATATATTGTAATCAAAAGAAATGTAATAGGGTCAGATTCTTAATGCAATAAAGATCTACAATTGGTTCTTCATTCGTGGTGTGACTATTTTCTGCTATCTATGTGAAATTGATGAATGTGTGCATACTTGTTCACTATTTTCAAAGAGCCAATTGTTTTATTGTGTTTCGAATCTGCGTTTCTATTAGTTGGAGTTTGTTGTTATCTATCTACCTTGTTGTGATGAATTCATGAGAGAGATCATCTATTGGGCTTAATGATAAATCTGTCTCGTGTGTGTGCACATCTTGGTGGCTTCATGATTTGATAGGTTTTGAAAATATTGCATGAGTGAATACATTTTCTCTCCAAATGATTGCATCCATCGAGTATAGAATTGTGGCATTGTCTGATTTATACTTCATGGGTTTGTTCTAAATCTCTCCATCATTCAATTTGCAAGGGAAGATTGACAACTATTTATGTCCATTAGGATTTCATTTTCAGCAAGTTCTTTCATTTCTTGTTACCCTAATCATTTGAATTCTATCATAAATCTAAAAGTAATCATCTCTTAAAAATACAAAATTACATCCTTAATCAAAACATGAATCTTTAATTAATTGGAAAATACCAAAAAAGTACTGAAGTTGTTTTGCAGTTTGATGTCTTAAATGTACCAGCAAAGGCCTCCTCGTGAACATTCACATTTATCTTCAATGAGTTACCAAGTAGGTTGTACCACAACCCCAGAGAACCTTGGGAATAACTTTTTTATTCTTTCAAGAGAGGAAATTGAATCTTGAGATCCTAGAAATTGACTTGTGTAAAAACAATGCTCAACAGAAGTGGCGCTAGAAGGAGGGCCTCAAGAATGAAAAGCTAGATAACATCAGCTATTTTTCTCCAGAACGGTTTGAGTGATTACTTAGATCATCTCCAAAAAGAGGTGAGTTCATTGAACTAAATCACCACCGTAGAGCTTGCAGCGACAAAGGGAAGATAAGAGATAAATCCTCTCACCATCCTACCAAGTCACAGAACCCACTTAGACACCAATCACACATCACTATCTCGACTGTTCCCACAACTCCAAATCAAAATTAGAATTTTCAGCAACCTCATCCAATGGCTTTTTTTTCCAACGCACAAAGTTCACCATTAAATTTTGTTGGGTAGCTCCGTGAATTGCCCAAAAATCTAGAGAAGTTTAGCACATGTTTCATAAATGGTGAATCAAGGACAACACAAGAGCACATCAGTGCCTTCAAAGAAATTTGTAACCGCAAAGAGATTTCCCACCAAGATGTTGTCTATTGTATTTTTCATATACTTTGGGAGAATTTGCATACAACTGGTACTTGAACCTACCACGGGGATCTATGTCTGCATGGATCGAATTTGAAACTAAATTTCTCAATCAATTTAAGTTGTATGTGGATCCTGCTATGACACATCACCAGTTCATAACAATGAGAAAAGATCCCAAGGAGCCCATCGCCATGTTCAATCATCATTTCCATAAGATGCATGAAAAGTTGGAATCTCCTTATACCATACTAGAGGCATCCATCATACAAGTTTATCTCAAAGCTCTGGACCCCTTCACCTCAATTTTTTAAAGAAGAATCCCACCTGCGGATAGAGACACAATGGAAAAGGTATATAATGAGGCCATAACATTCACACAAAAATAGACCTAGAAGAAGGGAACTTCACAACCATTCCAATCATTAATAACAATGCTGCCCCACATCCATTTTCAACAAATAGTCAAGCTTTGGTCACTCACCCACCTTCGCTAAACACCATCCCGACACAGCCATTTGCAACCATACCACCGTCCATCGCGTATCTTGGTTATGAGGCTCATAAAACAACATTTGTGGAGTAGAGGGTTGTGCCCCAAGCTAAACTTGATACTCATTTAGCCTCTGAGTTGGATGCCATGAAGAAAACCTTGTCCCAACTCACAAATGAGCTCACCTGGATGAAGTTGAATCCTTCTCAAAACCAAAGTGGGTACCAACGAGCACAGATTGGTCCAAATACTTATCCTCAGACTCATAATCAGATTTTTAACACTTACAACAATAAAAAAAATACACAGGATAAGCCGTTTGGGTAGGAAAGACCAAATAGACCATGGAACACCCAACCCAACAATGGTAGTATACCGACGGATAATGATAATACCTATGAAGCTGCGGAGGCCCATTTTTTTGGGGGTCCAAATCTATGCCAAGGCAATGACAAATATAGAACAAAATCCTATAACCAGTATCCCCATAATCTAGAGGAACCACCCATTCAGTTCAATGCCATGATGTTTGATTCCTATGAATCTAGAAATAGAGAAAATTTGGGCCCTTGTTCGGGAGAAGAAGAGTTCATGTTCTCGTTCCAAAAGGAAAATGAGCCTGAGTACTCCAAAGTTCATGCCTCCCAAAATGACCATCAAAACTCCTACAATCTACGGAGATGAAAGGAACCTATGATTGATGGAATACCTCTGAGTAAACAACCAACTACCTGAGATCCCCGAGAAAGCAATAATCCTACGCCACCGAGTGGTCCGAATGATCCTACATCATCCCCACCAAACACGTTCACTAGTTATAGGAACTCAGCATGGTCAAACAAAAATTACAGTATAGTTGAAGAACTAAAGAAAACAAAGTCAAACATATCCATGTTCGAGATGATTCAAGGTTTCCCTTCTTAGAGATAAGCCCTCCTAAAACCCCTGGACCATTCAAAGTAGGGTACAATGACTAGCAATGCAAAGACCACCTCTAATGTAAATACTTCTGAAGCTTTCCCGATGATGTTCAAAGACAATATAGAGGTACCGCCATTCCTACTCAATCTGCAGATATTTAGGAAGAACCTACAAAATTGCCTGATTGATTCTAGAGCATCTTGTAACATCATGCCTTTACCCATCTGTCAAAAAATGAGAATGATTCCACAAACAACAAACAAAGTGGTGATTGAGCTTGACAAGACAGAAAGTCAAGGTAATTGGTGTTCTCAAAGACACACATATCCAACTAGTTTCTAACCCAAGAATACAAGAGTAAATTGACATGCACATAATATATATCCCCAAAACTTATGGAATGCTACTAAGTAGAGAATGGACCAAATGCTTGAGAGGATGGTTGTCCATAGATTTCACGCACCTGTGGTTACCTTGCAAAGGAATGAACAACCAAATCAAGATTGATGATGAGCCTAAGTTAAGAAGGATGATCACTGAATATAATGCTCCTAATGAGGTCTTATTCACACAGACTGACCTAGGCACCTATCGGATGGATGAGGTTTTCATGTTCTAAATTAGAGAAGTTGAAGAGCAAGGCCATAGTTCGGTATAGGGCCTACTGGATTCCAACATCCATGAAGACATCTTTCAAAAATTTATCAATAGTATAATGACAAGCATGCAATATCTAGGAAAAGACACATAACCTAACATCCTTCTGCTGCCAGGGTACTGTCGGTTATATCAAGAGAGTCACTCAGAATTCACGTGCTCTAATTGCCAAAATGCGCTATCTAGAGTGATAACCCAAATTACCCTACCAGTCAAAACCCTAAGGAATCTTGAGGAAGAAAAGGAAACCCTTGAAGTAGCAAGAAAAGGTGGCACCATGATTAGGAAAAATGACCTAGTGGACCCTGACGCCCCGACTGAGAGTCAAGATTGTGGGTTAGATTTAGACACTAAAAGCCCTAAATTGATTTATTCAGTGACTAGAGCACTTCAAATGATGGAGGATGTCAATCATACAAAGAACTACATGAAGATAAAGATGGTGAAAGTACTAAATTCCCCAACCTCAAACATTTCCAAAAGATGAAAAAGAGAGAGTCAACTTCCTTAGGCAGTGAAGAAGAAAAGAAGCAGAAGCCCCAAACAAAGGGATACTCGAAGAAGGTTCTCGATGATTTGGAATCCGTGAAATAGTGCCAAATATGGAAATCAGGCTTCGATGGCTCTAAGTGTAAACAAGGAGTAGGAGTGGAGAGAGAACTCATAAATCCAAGAGGTAAGTATTTCTATGCCACATATAGATTATAATTTCCATGCACTAAAAATGTTGCAGAATACAAAGCACTGGTCCGTGGACTCCTCCTGGGCCATGAGAAAGGAATAAAAGCCTTGACAGTAGAAGGAGACTCATAATTGGTTGTCAAACAAGTCCAAATTTAGTATTCTTACAATGATAAGAGGCTTTCAGCCTGCCAAAATAGGGCATGGGACTTGATCAATGAATTTTAAGCATTCAACATAAAGGCCATCCCATGAAGGAAGAACGTCATCGCCGATGACCTAGTTGTATCCACCAGTTCATTACATCCGATGGATAATTCCAAACTAAAGAAGTTCTTAGTTGAACTTATTTTAGCCCCTACCATCCAGATAACATCACCAACTTCCAAGTCTTTCAAGATGATCAACATATCCTTGAATTCATCATGTGCGCGGGTATGTTTGAAAAGTAAATCATAGATGAGGAGAAGGAAGAGGCAGAAGAATAATTTATCTTGGAAGACCTCGATGATCAAGGAATCATGAACCTAAGGACCAATTCCATACCCAAAGGATTAGTGGAACTAGAGAGGATTTTTGACAATGATGGGACTACTATGAAAAGACGTGTGAACATACCACCCAATGGTAAAGAGTACAAAGCATACAACCTTGGCACCAAAGATGAGCCAAGAGAAGTGAACATTGGGAAAGTATGTACCAAGGAGGAGAAGGATGAGATTGTCTATCTCCTTATAGAATATTGAGATTTCATAGCTTGGAGTTATGAAGAAATAAAAACGTACGACACCTCAGTCATTGTGCACAATATCCCAATGAAGCCAAATTCTGAACCGTTCCACCAACATCAACGACTCATTAATCCTACTAAGGATACCTTGATATAAAAGGAATTCTAGAAGCTTCTAGATGCTAGAATCATATTCCCCATATGACACTCCACATGGGTGGCCAACTTGGTACCCATGAGAAAGAAGACTGGAAAGATTTGACTGTGCGTGGACTTTTGAAATCTAAACATAGTCTCTCAAATGGATAATTACCCACTCCCTTCTCTTGATGAGGTATTTCAATCAGTGAATGGTTCCCAAATGATGTCCTTCCTGGATGAATATTTAGGGTACAACCAAGTAATGGTGCAAGTGGAAGATAGGTTAAAGACGAAATTCACCACCAAATAGGGGACATTCACCTATCGACAGATGCCCTTTAGTTTAATCAATGTCGAGGCTACTTTCTAGAGAGTGATTGACACTAAGGGATAGTCAACAAATGTATCATCATCTACATGGATGATCTGACTATTTTTTCAAAACAACGAGCAAATCATATAAGAAATTTAAGGAAGGTCCTCCAAAGATGCAGGAAATATATGATTTCCCTAAATCCTAAAAAATGTGTATTCAGGGTGATAGAGGGCAATTTGCTTGGACACATAATCTAAGAAATAGGGATAGTAATTAACCTCGACTGGATCCAAGCCATTCTCAAGCTAACACCACCTCACAATCGTAAACAATTGAAGTCTTTCTTTGGGAAGATTAACTTCGTAAGGAAGTTGATCAGAGATTTTTTTGAGATAGTAAAACCACTCAACGACATGTTGAAGAAGGATGCTAAGATTGAGTGGATTTCTTGAGTAAGGAAGTAATTTGAAGAAATCAAGAACGCCATAACCACAACCCTTTTCCTCTTCAATCTATATTACACTATTCCCTTCAAAGTGTACTCTTTCGTATCATAATTTTCTTGCGCCGACATCCTCACATAGAAGAAAGCCAGGGAGAATGAGAGACCAATAGCTTTTATGAGTTGCCCACTTAAGTACACTAAAGTTAGGTACCCCAACCTAGACAAACAATATTTTTCTTTAGTCAAATTGGTAAAGAAATTTTGGCACTACATCTTGAGGAGAAAAGTCTTTAGGATAGTCCCAGACACAGCCATAAAATCTCTGCTATTGCAAAATGAGCTAGGAGAGCGAAGAGGAAAATGGATGGACATCCTGCAAGAGTTTGACCTAGAAATCTAACCAATAAAACTAGTAAGAGGAAAAGGCATGACAAAACTGATTTCTAAGGTGGAAGAAGGTCTAGTATGCCAAACCTACACCAATCAAGGTGTGATCACCAATATATGGTATCAAGACATAGTCTACTACCTACTACAAAATTGCTGGCTAGGGGGATGAATAGCTCATAGAGAAGGGATTTTAAAACCAAAAGTAGCTCCTACATGTTGAAGAATTATTAGTTGTATAAACACAATTATGAGGGTCTGTACCTGAGGTGCCTGCATAGGATTGAAGCAAATCAAGTCCTAGAAGATTTTCATGACAGATACGAGACAAGACACCGTTCAGCTGAGGTGACTGCTCACCAAATCCTAAGGGAAAGGTATTTTTGGCCAACAATGTTCAAAGACATTGGAGAACATGTGAGATCATGCCACACTTGCCAAACAAGCGCAACCCGAGAGTGAAATACGAGAATGCCCTTATAGCTAGTATACAAGGTACGTTCATTCGCCCAATGGGGCTTAGATTTTGTTGGAGTTATTACAACACACACTGAATGGAGGCCCAAGCAATGAAGAATTACACCAAAAAGGTAGTAACCAAGTTCCTAGAGGTGCACATTATAACTAGGTTCGGGATGTCATTGTATCTGGTATGTGATAATTCTCCCTCTTTCTCATTCACCTCGCTCACACAATGAGCCTTTGAAAACCAGGTAATCCTCAAATTATCTTAAAATTATTATTCACAAGGCAATGGCATATCTGAGTCTACCAAAAAGAACTTGATGACAGTGATCAGTAATCTCTTCAATGACAATCCCCGAGATTGGCACACACAACTGAAATATGCTCTATAGACAGACTAGGTAAGGATCAAGAACGCTTTGGGGACATCCCCATATGAATTGGTATATGACCTGAAACCGGTCTTCCCTATGAACTTGAAAATACCAATCTTGAGATTTATGGACTAGTACGTGGGAGGAAAAGATCAAGTACAAGTTAGACTCATGAACCTCCTCAACCTGGAGGAGAAAAGAACTTTGGGCCTGGAACATGTATTAAAGCACCAGGCCATCATCAAGTGATGGTTCGAAAAGAGAGCTACCATCAAATCCTTCAGGATCTCTGACCTTGTCCTCATGTGGGACAAGAAAAAATAAAAGCCGGGCAACCACACCAAATTCTAAAAATTATGGATAGGCCCCTATCAGATATCAGAGCTTCTGGGGGAGAACACTTTCAGGATCAACACCTTAAATGGAGAAATGACCCCATTGCCAGTGAATGGGAAATTCCTCAAACATTATTTTGCATCCTAAGTGGGATTTCTTTTTGTTCCTTTTACCATAGTCCTTTTTTCTTTCTTTTCTTTCTTTCTTTCTTTCATTTTCCATTGTCAGTCCCTTTCTTTTGTCCACAGTTGCTCCCCCTTTTGTCGGGGCTTATTTTTCTTTGGGTCAAGTGTGTCTTGGATTTAATCCAAGTGGTTTCTAAATTGGATCAGAGGTATTTCTTAGTCAAATTATCCAAAGAAGTATACAACACAGAAAATGTTCCAAAAAATAAATTGGCGGCATCTCTCATTGACAAACAGGAAGATGTTCAAAAATCGGGCATCCTAATCACAAAGCACATTAAGAGATGACACCCAAGAGCGTTGGTTTCTCGAGCATTTTTCAGTTGTGACCAGCATTAGTGCATGGATTTGGGTACCCACCGATCCCAGAATCCAAGTCTAGATGAATGCAAAGGCAGGAGAAAAAGAAAAATAGCTGAAGAAAGAGAGAAACAAGCACACAAAAGAAAAGTGGCCCGAAGAGGTCACAAGTGTGAAATCTGAGTAGCATAGCCTAATCATTTTTTGGATCAATCAAAGAAGACAATATGAACCTGAATATATAGAATTACATACATCAAGAGCCTGATACATTTCATGCACCAAGAAGAAAACAAAAAAAATTGTTCAAAGAACAGAACTCTCATGCAAAAGCTATAGCTTAGCAGACAAAATGGAAAAGGGTGACTATAACAACCTCTACTAAGGATATAAATGCCTGACCATCTATAGAGAAAGGTTATACTTGGGATTCAGGGAAAAATTTGTTGGGGCTATGGACACCTGACTGGCAGAAATCTCTTTCCCGGAAACCCTAGTCTACATGGTGAAGGTTTGGAACAACTGACAAATGTTCTGGTTACCACCATCAAAGGTCAAGGAATGAACACATGTGAGCACACACTCGGAGACCAGTAGAAAACTTCATTCTGAAAATTTGTTGAAAGATAGTCAACACAAACATCTCTTGGTTTTTGTTCCGCTGCTAAGCTACAATCTAGAAGAGTCTTGATGATGAAGAAATGCCTTGGTCATTCCTCCTTTTTTTAGGGCTATTTGTTGTGGGTCCAAAACACACACTCCATTTTTTGGTCCTCTGACCATGGGGACCCCCCTTATTTTCCTTGGTTTTTTGAGTCTGCCCCTCTCCATGTTCCTTGAACTTGGTCTCTTGAGGAGCCTGTTGAGGAAATATAGGGCATTTTAGGCCTTTTTTCCCTTTCAGCATTTTAGATGACCTAGAGTCCTCTGAAATGCCAAAATGTCTGAAAGGCTGAGCTTGACCCTTTCAGTGTTTTGGACCCTAAAAAACCGAAAGGGGATGAGGCCACCCAATGTTTGACATTTTGACCTTCGAATCGCCAAAACAGGGTGAGGTCACCCCATGGGCTATTTAAGTGGCTCGAGCCCTAAGTGATCCTCACTTTTGCATTGTTTGATCTTGCACTTTTCTACCTCCTGCCCGTGCACCTACCATTTCTCCACTCCTCCTTCTTGCCATGCTTTGTCAGTTACTTCCTCTCGCCGTGGTTGTTCTCCCCCCTTGCTTCACGTTTTAGAGGTAGGGTTTTTGTCCCTGCCCCTATTTTTTTTGTCATTATTTTTTCGCGGATTTTTTTGGGTTTTTGACCTAGTCGGGTAGTGCTCCCTCCCAGGTCCCTAGGGTTTTGCGCCCTTGGGCTTACGGAGGGGTCGTATCTTTTCTTGCTTTCCTCTTTTCTTATTTTTTAGTGTTTAGGGTTTTTGTGCTTTGCAACCTAGTTATAGGTTTTTGGCCTCTAAAAGGCCAAAAAATGTCTTTCCCCCTCGAGCATACACCTAAGTGTATTTCACACTTTTGGTAGCATCAGCATTTTGCACCTACGAAAAGTTTGAAACCCCCAAAATGATAAAAGACCAAAACAACCGGAGATAGGGTCTTCCCTCTAAAGGTTTAGGACTTTCAGAGTCTGAAACTTCTTCCAGAATTTTGCACACCAAAATCCTGAGAGGAATTGTTTCTTCAGTCATGTCAATCATACTTTTGGCCTTTTGGGACCCCGGCCCAGTTTTTGACATCTTAAATCTCAAAAAGGCCGAACGAGCAAAAACTGCATTTATGGCTTCTTAAGAGCCTCTGCTTCTTGTTTTCTTAGTTAGTTTGTTTTCCTTTCCTTATTTTTTAGTTATCTTTCAAATAAAGATACTGATACTTGCATTTTCCTTGCAAAAATTCCTAAGAAATGAACAACATCCCTGATGAAGTACCTGTACAAGAGGAATCACTCTTCTTCAAAGATTGAGAACAAACATATAAAGATCACCGATACTAATATCATGAACCTAGACTAGGATGAGTTCCTAGTAAGGTGTTCCCAGCTAGTGGGAAGGTTAAAAGACTGCACCTCCATGGTTCTATCGAGCCTAGTTAATGCAACAGTCCATCTAGTGACCATGACATCTTTAGAGCTGATCATGAACCTAGAAAACCACTACAACCGAGATGTAAGGGTAGTCAAAAACATAGAAAGACAGGTGGTTCTAGGCATAAGACCAGACAACATAGAAGGAGTCTTCCACCTCCAAAAGGGCATGGATAAATTCTATGACTTCTTCATAGTAAAAAGGGCCTTAGATGGTTCAAAAACAAAGGTGAGGAGGCATATGAGATCAAAAATAAGGAATACCTTAAGCAACCCCTCCAAAAGAATAAATTGGACAAGATAGACCTCAGAAGAGGATATCTAAGAGATGACATCCAGGTGGAAGTAACACTTTTAAGCTGAGTGTATGGACTACCTTAGTCCATCCAACTTGAGGACTGGATCATCCTACTAATAGAAAATATTAGGAACCACAAGGCTAGGTTTGATTGGGCCACCATCATAAGTGACAAACTAGACAAGCAGCTGACTACAGCTAAACATAATCCAAAATTGTACACGAGTACATACATAGTGTACTTATTAGCCACACATGTAGACTATCTGGGGCTCACTAAAAGGGGGAATATCAATGACCAACATGCATGGCCCCATATTGTATAACTACAACTAGTGAGAAGGAAAAATATGCCAGAAGATAGCCTAGACTATAGGATAGTGAATGATGCTTTCATCCTCAAAATCATCTGATCCATTGAAGGTGATTTTGCAAAGAGAATGTCAGAAGAAGCAACTGCCAAAGTTAGGGCCATTAGGGCCTATTAAATATAGTTGTTTACATACATCCGGGTGGTAGGATATACCTTGAAACCAAAGAAGCTTCCCAGGCACCCATCTGACTGGGTAATTATTCTAGAAATGGCTGGACAGCTCGTAGATGCTTATGAGCACATAAAGCATAAGAAGAAGCACTGATGGGACTTCCCCATCCTCCTAGGCCCATACACTCTCCAAGACATGAAAGTTTGCAAATCCTTGGCCTTTGAGTGAGACGAGTGCCCACTTAAACTATACAAAATTGTTCGGGCTTGATTTGACCCAATAGGTACATACAACCACATGATTGACAAATTCTATATCCATGAGGCACACCTTGAAGATCACTAGATAAACTGTGTGGATGATCACGAGGTTAGAATCAGGGACTATTGCAGGATGTCCCTTACCCTAGCACAGGAGACCTTGAAGGCCCAAATTCCCCCAAAGGTTTGGGAGAAAGATTCAAATAATGCGCTAGAATCAATTTATAGTGTGGACAAGATATACAATAGGCCCATCCCAAACACAAAAATTGATAAAGACAAAAAATAATGATATCAAATTTTGAGCTCGGTATGTGGTCAGACCAACAGAGGCATGGATTAAAAGACCCTATCAAATGCATCATATTCCTATAAAGACATTGATGGATCCACCTAGGAATGCAAATAATAAATGGGGAGAAAACTCTATTATACCCGAATATAATAAGGCCCCACCTCATAAGCTAGGGACAGTATATGGCCATGAGCGTGCAGTAGAATATGGTCCAAATCCTAGGCACAAGGATCCAAAAACCAAGATGATAGGATAGATGGAAGCTCCAGTTGGATCATCACAGATCCCACAAGATGAAGGCCCTTCCAATTCTGGTCAATCTTCCCCTACCACTAGAAAATGAAAGAAAATGTATAAAAAGGAGGAGAGCTTCTGCATCTCCATGACTAGAAACCTTACAAGAGGATCCAAAAGAAGAGGAAGACACACCTTTGATTAAAAGGACAAGGTCTAAGGCATCTCTCAGAAGAGGAAATAAAAGGAGACTATAAGGAAACACATAGAGGACCCAAAAGAGTAGGGCAATCCTCTGGATGCCTTAGGTTTAGATGAGTTCCAAATATATGATTTTGAAGGTCTAGAAGGCTTTGCAGACCATAGATAGGAGAAACCTGACTCATCAACATGATTTAACATGGGAGCACCAATGCTCATCCAAACTCAAGTGATCCTCACTCCACCTCTGACCCTGTTCACTACTATTGTACTAAATGCGCTAATCGCAGGGATGAGATCTAACAATGGCCAAGGGCCTAAAAATGAAGATGCCATGATGGCTCATAATATAGAAGGAGATAAAGCACAAGAGACAGTTCCACTCCTACTCCACTACCTCACATTACCATCCCACCAACCTCTCTCCCACCTCCAATTCCTACTCCACCACCTTCTCTCACAAATCCAATGCCAACTCTGCCTCCTTAAACTTCCACTCTCCCACCTCCCATTACAAATCTTCCTACTCCTACTCCACCACCCACAATGCTATCACCTACTCCACCACCATCAGTCCCTTTTCCTTGCTTCATCCTGACTCCCAAGGGGTTAGTAAGCATAGAAGCCATGTCACCCTTCAAAACCACACTGGCAGCCATGAATGGCCTTAATACAGAAGTGTTGATCAGTTCCTTAGGGGTTGAAGGCCAAGATAAGCATGAACAAGATGTGACAGTGGAAGAAGAGAGGGGAGAAGAAGAGAAGGGAGAAGGAGAAGGCCACAAAGAAGAAATGAATGAGGGAGAAGGTGGGCAAGAAGGTGAAGAGGAAAAATAATTAGAAGAGGAGGTGACCCCCAGACCACAAAACTTGGCTTCAATCCTCCACATTTCCCCATATGAGCTAGTCACCGCCTTTAGTAAACCTACTTGGTTACTAAAGAGATTCAACCTCATAAAAGAACTTACACTGATGAAGAGGAAGGAGAAGACACAAGTATGGTATCGTTGGGGCAAGCCTTCCATCAGACAAAGGCCAACATACCAGCAAGGACCATATCCTATATCACCTAGGACACCAAGGGTTTCTGGAAAGCACAGGTGGTAGTTCCCTCTACTAGCACCCCTCAAGCACAGATAACCCCTGAAGATTATACATTTGAGGAGGTGGATTTAGGGGAGACTTCCAGGGAAGGAAGCAAGACATTGGTATCCCTAGGCCTTAAACATGCTTTAGGATTCATGAGAAAGGACGAGGAAACCATCAAGTCTTTAACAAAGAAAAATGAGGCTCTAAAGAAGTTTAATCATAATATGGTGGGTCCCATTGACCTAAGTTGCCTGGAGGCCTCATTATAGGCTATGTTAGAAAAGAGAGTCACTCCAGATTTGTTGGTAGGAGTGACCCCTTCTTCCATCCAAGCAAGTTCGGATTGGAAGAATGATTTTGAATAATACGGAGAAGGGGTTATCAGGCTAGTATTTAGGCCTTACAGAGTCATCCTAATTGTGGCAACAAAGTTGATTGATCTAATGGAGAATGAGGAGGGACTAGATTTTGAAGGAACCAAATGGAAGGATATTCTCAAAGACCTCAAGGTTATCAAGAAGCAATGCTTCCAGATCCTCATCAAGATTTATGAAGGCAAAGATCTAGACAACTTCGAGACCTGAATCAAGAGTATATCCAAAATAGTTAAGGTTTATGACAAATACCTAGCCTGTGTAATAGAGAAATAGAAGGTTTTGTTGATATTGTGGCGATTGATCATGTAGTGGGTGTTGATACTGTGGCCCTACTCATCTAGTGAGTGTTGATATTGTTGGTATTGTGGTGAGTGATCATGTAGTGGGTGTTGAAAAATATTTGCTTTTTTGGGAAAAAGAAGACCGACATTGTGAAAACCCTAAAATGGTCAATTTTAGAGGTTGCCCTAAAATGTATGTTATAAGCAGTTGAGATGCATAATGCATTTGAATGTTGGTGTACTATTTTTATGGTTAATAAGAAAGTTTGGACGACTGTATAGGTGGACGTAGCCCAGGTTTTGGGTGAACCACATTAAATCTGTGTGTTATCTGTGTTAAGTTTTATTCTTCTTTTGTTTTTTGCATATAACTGTTTATTCTTATATTGTTTTGGATCTGTCAAACCCTAAAAATTGGTATTAGAGTGAGGTTTGTTGTTGTGGATTGACAAAACTTTCAGATTTGAGTGGGAGAAATGGAGGATTCAAAATTCAAGATTGAAAAATTCAATGGCTAGAATTTTCAGTTATGGAAAATGTAGATGGAAGATTATCTATATCAAAAGGAACTATGGAAGCCATTAGAAGGAAAATCCAAGAAATTGGGAACTATGTCAGCAGAGGACTGGGAGGTCTTGGATAGGAAGGCACTAGGATCTATTCAATTGTGCCTTGCACCGTTTGGAACATTCAACATATCAAAGGCAAAAATGACTATAGAGATTATGGAGACATTGGCTAAGTTATACGAGAAACCCTCAGCTTCGAATAAGGTATTTCTTATGAAGCATTTGTTTAATATGAAAATGGGTGAGGGAGGATCTGTAGTGAATCATTTAAATGAATTTAATATAGTCACCAGTCAATTTTCATATGTACAAATTTCATTCAATGAAGAGGTTAGGGCTCTCTTAATTTTATGTTCTTTGCCAGAAAGCTGGAATAGCTTGGTTATGGATGTAAGCAACTCTGTCTCTAGTTCAAATACTTTGAAATTTGACGAAGTTGTTGGTCTTATCCTAAGTGAGGAAATGCGATGGAAAAGCACATCTAAAACTTCAACCTCATCAGGTTTCGCTTTAAACGTGGAGAACAGAGGAAGAGCAAGTGAAAGAGGAAAAGGCCCTTCACATGGAAAGTAATAAGGGAAGTCGAAGAAAGGATGTTCTCAATCTAAAGGAAAGAAAGATTGTTGGTACTGTGGAAAGCCTAGTCACCTGAAGAAAAACTGTTGGTCTTAGAAAAAAAACAAGGAGACAGAAATGAAGATGAAAGTAAGGAATCTAATGTTGCAAGTAATACTTTACAAGATGCTTTAATTTTATGTTTGGATAATGTGAATGATTCATGGGTAATTGACTCTGGGAATTCATTCCATGCTACACCCCATAGAAAATATTTTGAAGATTATGTTCAAGGTGATTTTGGATAGATATGTTTGGGTGATGATGAGCCCTGTCCTATTGTTGGGAAAGGGAAAATAAAGATCAAGTTTCCAAACGGAAATGACTGGATACTGCAGGAGGTAAGGCATGTCCTTAATTTAAGAAGAAACTTAATTTCTTCAGGACAACTCAGTAGTGAAGGCTACATAGTCATGTTACAGACAATGTATGGAAGGTCACTAAAGGCTCATTGGTAGTAGCTAAAGGTGCAAAGATAGGCACATTATATCTATGTACTGGTAACACTTATTCTACCTTTGTTGCTACTGATAATGTTAATGCAGGGAAAGCTACTATAGATGTTGTAAGAACACATTCATAAATGTGGCACCATAGGCTTGGGCACATGAGTGAGAAAGGGATGAAAATCCTTCACTCTAAAAATATGTTGCCAGGACTGAAAAATATTGATTTAGAGTTCCTGTGAAAACTGTGTTTATGGTAAATAAAAAATAGTCAGATTTCTCAGAGTTGGGAAGGAAAAGAAGAGTGAGAAGTTAGAGATAGTGCATTCAGATGTATGGGGACCAACTTAGGTGTCATCTCTTGGTGGATCTCATTATTATGTTATTTTTATAGATGATTCAACCAGGAAAACATGGGTATATTTCCTGAAACAAAAATTAGATGTTTTTGAAACATTTAAGAAATGCAAAGCTTTGGTTGAGAATGAGACATGAAAGAAGTTGAAGTGTCTCAGATTTGATAATGGAGGTGAGTATTACAGAAAAACCTTTGAAGATTACTGTTATATCAATGGGATTCGAAGGCAGAAGATAGTTCCAGGAACCCCATAAGAAAATGGTGTGTCAGAAAGAATGAATATGACAATCATAGAACGTGCAAGGAGCATGAGATTGCATGCTGGCTCCCCCTTCATTTCTGGATAGATGTTGTAAACACTGTAGTCTATTTGATAAATAGAGGACCTTCATCCCCTTTGGATGGTGATATTCCAGAGGAAGCATGGACTGGTAAAAAGGTAAATTATTCATTCTAAAAACTTATGGTTGTGAAGATTTTGTCCATGTTGATAAAGAAAATAGAACCAAGCTTGATGCTAAATCTAAATAATGTACCTTCATTGGATATGGAGTAGATGACTATGGTTATCGGTTATGATATTTTGAAAATCTTAAAATAATTAGAAGTAGAGATATTATATTCAATGAGAAGGCCATGTATAAAGAAAAATTGCAGGAAAAGAAGCATGAACGGGTCAAACAAGACTATGTGGTGTTGGATGAGACTCTTGAAAATGAAATGCCACTGGTACCTGATGCTAAAAAACAATAGGTTATCCCAAAAACTCTTGTAAGTGTTAGACATTCTACAAGGTCAAGTAGACCTCCTAAAAGGTTTTCTCCTTCTTTATATTCCATTTTATTAACTAATTCTGGTGAACCAAAAGAATATGAACAAGAAATGTAGGTGGATGCCAAACAATATTGGAAGCCGGGCATGAAAGAGGAGATGGACTCCTTGTTGAAAAATAAGACTTGGGACTTAGTCCCTTTACCTGAAGGAAAAAGAGCCTTTCCTAAAAAATGTGTTTATAGGCTGAAGGAGGAAGATGGAGGAAACAAAAGGTATAAGGCCAAACTTGTGGTAAAAGGTTTTGCACAGAAAAAGGGTATAGATTTTGATGAAATATTCTCCCATGTTGTAGAAATGACTTCAATTAGAACTGTATTAAGTCTTGTGGCTACAGATGACTTGCATCTTGAACAACTAGATGTCAAAACAACTTTTCTCCATGGAGATTTGGAGGAGGAAATTTACATGCAGTAACCAGAGGGATATGAGGTCAAGGGTAAGGAGAATTTAGTTTGTAGGTTAAGGAAGAGTCTATATGGCCTAAAACAGGAACCCTGCAAATGATAATTAAAATTTAATAGCTTCATGGTTGAACAAGGTTACCATAGATGTCATTCTGATCATTGTGTATATTTTAAGAGTTTGGATAATGGGAGTTACATTATCTTGTTACTCTATATGTTGATGACATGCTTGTTGCTGGGTCCAATATGCAAAAAATAAATGAACTTAAACAGAAATTAGCAAGGTCATTTGCTATGAAGGAATTGGGTGCTGCTAAGAAAACCCTTGGTATGAGGATTACATGGGATATGAAAGTAGAACCTTGAATTTGTCCCAAAGTGAGTATATAAAGAAGGTGTTGAAAAGATTTGATATGCAGGATGCAAAAGCAGTCAGTACACCTTTGGCTAGTCATTTCAAATTGACTAAGGAAATGTGCCCAAAGGCATAGGAAGAGGTAGATAAAATTTCTAACATCTCGTATTCATTAGCTATTGGCAGTCTGATGTATGCAATGGTATGCACACGATCAGATATTTCTCATGTAGTGGGAGTTGTCAGCAGACATATGAGAAATTTGGGTATTGAACATTGGAATGTTGTCAAATGGATTCTTTGATATTTGAGAGGTACTAATACAAAGGCATTATGTTTCATAGGATCCAGTTATGCTTTGAGTGGATTTGTTGACTCTAATCTTGTAGGAGATATTAATACAAGGAGGAGTACTACAGGGTATGTTTTCACTATAGGGGTACTGCAGTCAGTTGGATTTCTAGATTGCAGAAGGTTAATGCACTTTCAACCACTAAAGATGAGTATGTAGCTGCCATGGAAGCTATCAAGGAGATGATTTGGTTACAATGTTTTCTGGAGGAATTGGGTCAGATTTAGGAAGATCATCCATTATACAGTGATATCCAGAGTGCCATTCATCTTGCAAATAATTATGCTTTTCATTGAAGGACAAAGCACATACAGCTCAGGTACCATTTTATAAGGTCTATTTTGGAGGATAGCCAATTACAACTTGAAAAGATTCACACAAGTGACAATCCTGCAACCATGTTCACAAAGACAATCCCTAAGGAGAAGCTATTTTATTTCTCATCTTCTATTGGGCTTCTTGAATGATGATCATGGAGTTAATACACAACATTGTCTTTTATCCACTGGGAGCTTCACATACTACATTATCGTCTGGTTTTAGTCTCCAAGTGGGAGATTGTTTGGTGTGGAGCTTGATCAATCTCCAAGTGGGAGATTATTTGGTGTGGAGCCTGATCAGTCTCCAAGTGGGAGATTGTTGATATTGTGGTGACTGATCATGTAGTGGGTATTGATATTGTGGCCCTAATCATCTAGTGGGTGTTGATATTGTTGGTATTGTGGTGAATGATCATGTAGTGGCTATTGAAAAAGATTTTCTTTTTAGGAAAAAGAAGATCGACATTGTAAAACCCTAAAATGGTTGATTTTAGAGGTTGCCCTAAAATTCATGTTATAAGCGGCTAAGATGAATAATGCATTAGAATGTTGGTGTACTATTTTGCTGGATAATAAGAAAGTTTGGACGACTGTGTAGGTGGATGTAGCCCATGTTTTGGGTGAACCATGTTAAATTTGCGTGTTATCTATCTTAAGTTTTATTCTTCTTTTGTTTTCTGCATATAACTATTTATTCTTATATTGTTCCAGATCTGTCAAACCCTAATAGGTTTCTTCATAGGGATTGGTTTAGAACTGTAAAGGGATCAACAAAAACAAACCCTGTGCACGACAAAAGAAGTAATATAGTAGTTCAAAGATATCCTGGTAGGTGTTAGCACTAAAGAGGCCCTGCATCAACTATTCTACTCAAAGGAAGATATGTAGAGAATGTCTGAACATGAAGAAGAGATCAAGTTCTTTGCTTCTGAATTGACTATTTTCAGAGAGAAGAAAGAACAAAGGATTTAAAAGGTCAAGAGAAAGGAATTAAATTATGAGGAAGCTCAAGAGATCATGTAAAGGCTTTGAGTTGCCCATCCAAAAGTGTTTCTGAACTGACTCCTTAGATCCCTCCAACCATTTTGAGAAATAGTCCTTCACACTTAGCCATTTTCTCCAAAGTCTAAGTTTGACCTTTCAGCCTTTTTGGCCTTTCGACCTCCGAAAGGGCCAAAACTTTGGGGCCTCCAATTTTGATTCTGACCCTTAATCAAATTTTGGCACTTGGAAAATTTTGGTGCAGAGGTTTGGGTCCAAATTTATGGGCCTTTCTAGCGAGATCATTTTTTTTGCATGGAAGTTGAATTGCAGATCAGAGGGATGCCTAAATAGAGTTCAATTTGGAAGGACTAAGGGTCCTCTATCAGTTCCTACCTCAAAGAGAACCCTTGATGAAGATTCCAAGGGAGAAATCCAAGATCAAGAAGACTCCAATTGTATGCAAAGAAACTCCATCTTCTCTCTCTCTCTCTCTCTCTCTCTTGGTGAGTTTGATCCCTCTTGCATGAGGAAACTGATTGTAAATGGATTAAAAATACATGCAAGTTGTCTAGTATCAGTTATAAATATATTTATTTAAGAAAAGCTTTAGTTTTAGTCCATTTTCATTAATTTAGAGTCTCTGATGCCCTAATTTTGGCATTCAGAATTTGTGGATAAAAAATTTATAGATTATAAATAAAAGAAATGTAATAGGGTTAGATTCTTAATGCAATAAAGATCTAAAATTGGTGCTTCATTCATGGTGTTATTATTTTTTGCTATCTATGCAAAATTGATGAATGTGTGCATACTTGTTCATTATTTTCAAAGATCCAATTGTTTTACTGTGTTTTAAATATGCATTTCTATTAGTTGGAGTTTTCTGTTATCTATCTACCTTGTTTTGATGAATGCATGTGATATATCATCTATTGGGCTTAACGATAAATCCATCTTGTTTGTGCGCGCATTTTTGTGGCTTCATGATTTGATAGTTTTTGAAAATCTAGCATGAGTGAATACATTTTCTCTCCAAATGATTGCATCCATCGAGTATATAATTGTGACATTGTCTGATTTATACTTTGTGGGGTTGTTCCAAATCTCTCCATCATTCATTTTGCAAGGGAAGATCGACAACAATTTATGTCTATTAGGATTTCATTTTCAGCAAGTTATTTCATTTCTTGTTATCCTACTTGTTTGAATTCTGTCGTAAATATGAAAGTAATCACCTCTAAAAAACACAAAATTACATCCTTATTCAAAACACAAATCTTTGATAAATTAGAAAATACCAAAAAAGTACTGAATTTGTTTCATAGTTTGATGTCTTGAACGTACCAGATAAGGCCTCCTCATGAATATTCACATTTATCTTCAACTGAGTAACCAAGCAAGTTGTACCATGACCCCAAGAGAACCTTGGGAATAACTTCATTATTCTTTCAAGAGAGGAAATTGAATCTCGAGATCCTAGCAATTGACTTGTATAAAAACAACACTCAATAGGAGTGTTGAACCATTAAGTCCTTAGAACCTGACTGGGTTCTGTTGAATTAGGAACATTTCTCTCTCTCTCTCTCTCTCTCTCTCTCTCTCTCTCTCTCTCTCTCTCTCTCTCTTGAATGTACTAGCAAAGGCCTCCTCATGAATATTCACATTTATCTTCAACTAAGTAACCAAGCAGGTTGTACCATGACCCCAGAGAACCTTGGGAATAACTTCATTATTCTTTCAAGAGAGGAAATTGAATCTCGAGATCCTAGCAATTGACTTGTATAAAAACAACGCTCAACAGGAGTTTTGAACCATTAAGTCCTCATAACCCGACCGGGTTCTATTGAATTAGGAACATTGCTCTCTCTCTCTCTCAATCCTCCTTTGTTCTTAGTTTTTCAAAACTTGGTCAGGTTCCGAGGAATTAGGAACATTGAGCCTTTATGTTCTCATAACCCGATCGGGTTTTGTGGAAAGAGGAATGTTGAACTATTAAGTCCTCAGAACCGATCAGGTTCTATTCAATTAGGAACGTTGCTTGCTTCAACAGTAAATATAGTCATTGAAAATTGTCCCGAGGTCCCAATGCTACTTTTCTATTGTTTAACGCTAGTAATAGATAGGTCTACACTTTTTTCATGTTTTTTATTTGCAATGATTGAATTGTGTTGTTTATTGGTGTTTTTGATGTTATTTTATCATTGTAAGTTCACATTTAAAGAAAATGATTGATTTGTTCTTATTTTTTGGATTTGATGTTCACATGTTATTCTATGTTCATGATATTATTCGTAGGGTCCATTCAATATGAACAATGGGAAATAACAAAAGAGGAACAATTGAACAATGAGAGACAAAAAAGGAAACACAACGGAAGCACATGAGGAGAATACGATAAGGTACATCATGAAATGCATGCAATGTAAGTGATGAAAATGAAAATGTTAATGTTAATATGAAAAATACACCTAATTAAGCAAATGAAAATGTTCAACATACGCCAATTGAAATGATGGGGATAAATGCACCTAATTCATCTAATGCACCATTTCAATTCGATGTCATTAATGAACAAAATGTACATAACAAAAAATGAAAATGTTCAACATACACCAATTGAAATGATGGGGATAAATGCACCTAATTCATCTAATGCACCATTTCAATTCGATGTCATTAACAAAAAAAATGCACATAATGAAAATAAAAATGTTCAACATACACCAATTGAAATGACGGGGATAAATGCACCTGATTCATCTAATGAAAATGTAGAGCATGCAGCTGTGTTAACACCTCCTAGAATAATTCGTAGAAAACTAAAATTTCTAATTGACATTGATGAAAATATTTTGAGGCCGATGCATGATAAAATGTCAGAAATAAATTGTAGAAGAATTGTTAAAAAGATTTGGAATAACTATTTTGAAAAATTAAATCAAAGTGGAAGATTTCAAGTAGTTGTTGAAATGATTAAGATTCTAAAATTTAGAGAGACAATGCGAATTGTGGGGTTGAGAAAATCTGAAAATAGTACAGAGAGAACCATTGTGATAAACCTATTCGATGCATAACAATCCATTGGTTCAAAATCATGCAGTAAAGATGCTAATGTTACTCGACGTGTCCTCACATCAACTATAATGGGAAAGGAAATAATAAAATCTCATATAGTAAGCAAAACAAGCAAGTCATTAAGGATAGGTAGATCAACATTACAGAGAGCCTTAAATAGGTGAGACAAAATTGAGGATCCAAACACTAATTCTCTTTTGTCATTCTTGGGTAGACTCCCATGCAAGGACAAGGTTGTTGTTGATGCATTAAGAACATTAAATAAAAAGTTTTGGCATGAAAACACAAGGGTTTCAACCAACCAAAGAGATGTTGTTAGGAGGAGAATCAGATCTACAAATTGTATGCCACATCCAAAACACTTTTTGGATATGACACAAACACAATTTATGAAAGATTCCTCCAAAGATTTCCTCAAATTAAAATTAGTCAAAGATTTTTTGAAATGGAAAAACCCTTTTACGTCAAGATGAAACATGCGCGCACCACATGTTGTAGGGTACATATTGAATTTTCCATGCATTATGATATATATCATCATGTTTGTTGTACTTTGCACACTAACACTATTTTGTAGGAATGTGGTCTTCAAGCACCTCCCACGTCATCAAGATATTTTATGTCAAGTGTATTATGCAATTGAGATGATGCTTTTGAATGGATCTTGTAGTGCATGTGGTGGTATGAGAAAGTTGTGGATATGTCACCATATAGAGAGCACAAATGAGATTGGAAATACACTAATTTATTTTGGAAAATACAAGATAGTAACTTATAGTCTAAAAGATGGAAAAGAACTTAAGAGGTGTGAGTTAGTGAAAAATGGTATATGCGTAGCTGATTTTATGAAGATTTTTCAAGAGAAACTAGTTTATGAGTACATACGTCATTAACATAGAGCTAGGTGGTTGGATGAGAAATTTAAGATATGTAAGCACACTTGTCCCCTTGGTACTATTGTCTCCATTGTTGATTTTGGTGAGAATTATACACTTAAACCTCAAAATGAAGTGCAAGCATTGTATTACCATTCTATACAAGTGACGATCTTTGTACATATATCATTCTTACATGCACATGATAGCACAAACGTAGATAGAAAGGTGTTAAGAGACTATCACTTCTACATCAGTGATGATCACACACATTCATCAGAGTTTGTGCAAGGTTGCTTCAAAGTTTTCTATGAAAATTTAAGGGAAAGAGGTATTGAGTACAACCAACACATAATATGGTCAAACAATTGCACCTCACAATTCAAGAATGCAAGGATGTTCTATTGGTTGAGTAGGATGCATGTGACAAGTGGTGTTCAACATTTTTGGAATTTGACCAAGGCAGGGCATGGAAAAGGCGAGCATGATGGTGCAGGTGCATGTATAAAAAGAGCTCTTGCCAGAGAGGAATTAAAGTACGAAGGTGGTGCAGAGTTAATAAATGTAGAAAAAATTGTGCAAAGGTGAAAATCTATGATGGGAATAGGTAATGAAGGTAAATATATGGTTAATAGATTTTTTTGGTTGATAGGTAAGTCTAACATTGGAAAATATCTAGATTGTTGTACACTTACAGGATCAAGTGGCATGCACTCATTTAGAAGTTCAAATGCAGCATCACTGGGTATTTATACTAGATTAATGGCATGTTTTTGCTTGTCTTGTATTCATTTTGTGTGGGAGGAATGTGAATCAAAATAGAGGGTTGACGAATGTTATTTTACACCTTTGCAACTGCTTGATACATATCAACTTCCTAGAGCACTACAATTGAGCCAGTTTGAAACATCAGCAGATTTTGATCACATATCTGACCTAGTTGAACTAGGTAATTTATAAATTTATTCTTCATTTTAAGATGAACTCTTTTGAGCCTACTTGAACTCATTTTATTAGGTGATTAAGTGTTTAGGGTGTTAACTTATCCCTCTATAAATTGCAGGTCATGTATATGCAGTTGTGGCAGATGATAACAATGAGGAAGAGACTGATTACTTTTTTGTGTCGTTGTATTGAGGGCAAAAATAAATCAAAAAACTACATTCATTGATGAAGAGGGTATTGAGTACCCAATAGGATCCGTTGTTAGAAGGTACACTATCAAAATATAATGTGTTCTTGTTTGACAACTTTTAGACCTCTCACCATCATTCTATTACACTTTATATGTTGAATTTTGTATTAATTTATGCTTCTATGAAATGTAGGTACCCTATCCAATAATCCAAGAAGTGGTGTTTCAAGACTATGAGAGACATAGACATATTTAGCATTACTCAACCTTCTTGTTGCAACAAATATTGAATTGATAAAGTAAACTGGTAGACCTCGTAAGAAGAATTTATGGAAACTTCATGAATCTATGAGGCAATACTTGACACAATAAGGGTTAGATCTGATCCAGAAGGTTCACTCAATTAGTTTTGGGCCATCATGAAGAATCATTCTACAAAATGGTAGAATTATTTTGACAATTTTGTATATAAATTTTGTGAAGCAACCTAACTTCACTTTTTTGTAAATATAAATGACTATGAAGTGGTCTACATGCATATTTGGAGACCACATTTTGTATATTGCAAGAAGATAAAATTTTATATAAAAGTGGCCATGGGTTGATTTGTATATACCGACGGGCCACATTTTGTATAGTTTACTATGTACCATTTAACTAAGAGCATATCAGTGAATTACGATTCATTACAATTATAACAATGGCTCATGTAGTGGATATCTCATGTTTCTCTAAATTATAATAATAGTTCATGTGCACTATTTATGTATGTATGTTCATTTTCATATTATGTATATATCTATTTATGTATGTATGTTCATACTACATCTTTTTCATGCGTTGTATGTATGTTCTTTTCTATCTTATATCTTTGTCATGCGTAATAGACCTAATCTTTTCCAAAGCAACTACCTTGCAAATATTTTGTCGAACCAAAGTAATAGGTGTAATCTACAATTAAAATTATGGTGTTATATGTTATGCTTTGTGGATGTTTGAATTGTTTTACTTCTATTGCATCGTTACACTTACATGTTTAATTGCAAGAAATTTATTTAAAAGCATTATCTGATTATTGGTTGAATTGGTTCATTAATTGTTTACACTTATTCAACCCCTCCCCCCAGTGCCTTTATATACTAATAATTGGTATCAGAGCCTAGTTCTGTTGAAGAATCCTAACAGCTTAGGAGAGGTCCTTAAGGAATACATGAAGTTTTATAGAAAGAAACTTGCAGAGGCTGAAGATATGATTGAGAAACTCAACGAGTAGTTGAATATTTCTCGGGATAAGAGATAAGATATGGTTGAACAATTGAGTGAGAGTTATTTAATTTGTCACAATGCATTCTATGAGCTATGAAGAGAACTTGTGAGTGATTCTAAGGTCTGAGATATGGCTCTCCAAAAATCGCTGCCCATTTTGGCTTAGTGCACCTTGGGAACACTTTGGTCTGACTTGCGCCGGAACATTCTTGATGCTTTACAAGTGAAAAAATATCTCCCCTAGCATTTACTCGGCCAATTGGAGCTGATGGAGCTGACGGTTTGGTTCTATGATGAACAATTTGAAAGATGCACCATTGAGCAACTTTCAACTGAGCAACAATGAAACTTTTTGCACCAACCAAGATCGGGTCACCAAATGGAATTTGAGTGGAATCTCCCAAAACTAAGCTACATGTGTGTAGGCCTTCCGAAGATGGTCCTTGTGCACTTCATGAATCTCCAATATCTCTCACGAGGTCTGAGATATGGCTCTCCAAAAATCGCTGCCCAATTTGGCTTAGTGCACCTAGGGAAAAATTCGGTCTGACTTGCACCAGAACATTCTTGATGCTTCACAAGAAAAAAAAGGTCTCTGATAGCATTTATCTAATCAACTAGAGCTGACATTTTGGTCCCACGATGAACGGCTTGAAAGATGCACCATTAAGAAACTTTTAATTAAGCAATAATACAACTTTTTTGCACCAACTGAGATTGGGTCGCCAAATGGAATCCAAGTGGAATATCCTAGAAATCTACATGCTTGTGTTCCTTCCCAAGATGGTCCTTGTAAACTTCACATATCTTTGATATCTCTCACGAGGTCCGAGATATGGATCTCTAAAAATTTCTGCCCAATTTGGCTCAGTGCACCTTGGGAACACTTGGGTCTGACTTGCACCGAAATGTTCTTGATGCTTCAAAAGATAAAAAAGGTCTCCCCTAGCGGTTATCCAACCAACTAGAGCTGATGGAGCTGACAGTTTGGTCCCATGATGAACAATTTGAAAGATGCACCATTGAGCAACTTTCAGTTGAGAAACAATGCAACTTTTTGCACCAACCAAGATGGGGTTGCAAAATGGGATCTAAGTGGAATCTCCCATAATTGAGATACATGATTTTAGGCCTTCGCAAGAAGGTCCTTTTGCATGTCACAAATCTATGATATCTCTCACAAAGTTTGAGATATGGATCTCCAAAAATATCTTCCTAATTTGGCTTAGTGCACCTTGGAAACACTTTAGTGCAACTTGCGCTGGAACATTCTTGATTCTTTGCAAGAGAAAAAGGTCTCCCATAGTGTTTACCTGACCAACTAGAGATAATGAAGCTGACGGTTTGGTCCCGTGATGAACGGTTTGAAACATGTACCATTGAAAAACTTTTAACTAAGCAATAATGCAACTTTTTGTACCAACCGAGATTGGGTCGCCAAATGGAATCTGAGTGGAATCTCCCAGTATTGATCTATGTTCTTGTAGGCCTTCCCAAGATGGTCCTTGTGCACTTCATGGATCTTTGATATCTCTCACAAGGTCTGATATATGGTTCTCCAAAAATCCCTGACCAATTTGGCTTAGTGTACTTTGGGAACACTTGGGTTTGACTTGCGCTGGAACGTTCTTGATGCTTCACAAGAAAAAAAAGGTCTCCCCTATAATTTACCTGGCCAATTGGAGTTGATGGAGCTGACGGTTTGGTCCCACAATAAACAATTTGAAAGATTCACCATTGAGCAACTTTCAACTAAGCAACAATGCAACTTTTTTCACCAATCGAGATCGGGTCACCAAATAGAATATGAGTGGACTTTACTAGAACTAAGATACATGATTCTAGGGATTCCCAAGAAAGTCCTTTTTCACTTCTCAGATCTCTGATATCTCTCATGAGGTCTGAGATATGGATCTCCAAAAATTGCTGCCCAATTTGGCTTAGTGCACCTTGGGAACACTTCGGTCTGATATGCGCTAGAATGTTCTTGATGCTACATGAGAAAAGAAAGGTCTCCCATAGTACCTAGATATTTGGAGCCAGTGGAGCTAATGATGTGTATGATTCATGTCTATTAAGTGAATTCAAAATTTGTGTGGTATGTGTATGCTTCACTATATTCATTTATATCATTCATGACACTTTAACTCAAAAAGGCTATATATGGAAATTCTTATTCCTCCCTTTGATCTCCTTGATCCTAGGGTCTAAACACCCTAGATTATCTATTCTAAGGTAGGAACAATCTTTGGTTTGGTTGAAATACACCTACAACCCCAAATTCAACTTTTGACCTACAAGAGCTATTAGGTCTCTCCAATGGAACAGTAACACAAAGTATGATTTTTTTGAAGGAATTGATGGGAAGAATTTTAAATGAATCAATACTAATGGATATAACCACCAAATGGTTGGTTAAATCCATTTGACCCCCTAACCATCCTAAAACAACAATAACAAAAAAGTTTCATAATAACTTTTAAAAGTTACTCGACAACATTTGTGCAACTTTTGACAATATTGCAAAATGTTCTATTAGGACCTATTGAAAGGACTTAGAAGACCCTTAGATCCTATAGTAGGACCTTTATTAGACCAAAAAAAATAAACCTAATTATCGTATCATATGTCATGAGTCTAATTGACCTTAGGTTTATAAAGAAACCTTAGATGGATTGACTTTACAATGAGACCAATTGAATCAAAATGAATGGTTGATCTCTAGGATCTAACCATGATTACAAATATGTAAATATGAACCCATGAAGACTCCTATCCATTCTTGGTGTTTCTTGGGTGCCCTACACAAAAGACCCCTATAACTTCCCAGGTGTACCCAAGGAACATTATATGTTTGAAGTTACTCAAGGGGCTCAAAATTGCATAAAACATCCCTGCATCCACTGTCGAAGAACAAAAACCAAACTCTCATACTTTGTATTTCAGTCACAAAAAACTTACAACAAAAAACATAAATTCACTTAAGTCATGGAGTGCATACATATAGAGCATGAAAGATACACCTAAAGGCAATTTAGCACATCAAGCATTAATTCACTTAAATCATAAAGTATACATGTGAACATATGTAGCACAAAAAGCATACACATAAACTTGCTTATGTCCTAAAGAAAACATGTAGTACATATAATATGAAGCATAAACATGAATTCACTTAATTCATTCACGTAGGCCGTACACATGAATTTAGGTTATGAATCATATACATGAATTACACACACAAGTACATTAATTTATAGAAATACACATGCATATACACAAGTCATGTGAAACAAGAATACACTTAAGGCATAAACATCCAACCAACAAATTCAAGGATCAAATTTGAAGTTTCATATATAACAAAATGAACAATAATAGCGTACATATCAATATTTGGCATACATGCCAAATCCATAATAGAGTTACAAAAAAGTGACATCACCTATGTTCAGGTCGATATATACAATGTACAAATGTCACATACATATATATGTATATACAAAATTTGGTAATTCAATGACCACAACTAGATCTATAGAATGTCTCGATATATCTATGACTATGGTGGATCATCAAAATTGAGCTTCTTCACAGCAACACTTGGGTCATTAAGTCTCTGCACAAGAACAATTCAAATGCTAAGCCATATATCTTACCTCAAAATAAATAAATATTGGGTTGTAATTTGTTGACATTTGAATTATTGATTACCTCATCTCTTTCTCCTATGCTTGGGCTGAATGATAAATAGAATGGGCTCCGTCGTGGGTGAGAGGGACTCCTAGAAAAATGGCAAGGTAGAGGAAGGATGGGCACTCGTGAAGGGTCCTATAATAGGATAAATAAATAATACAAAATACATGTTATAAAAAAGAAATGCTAAAAAATAAAAAAATTCATGGACTAAAAAAAAAATGCATACCACAACATGAGTTGGAACTCCTATGCTGGAGGGAGCCAAAACCATTGATGAATCAGTTCAGAACTTTTCCTGTATGGTAAAATAGAAAAGATGTTATAGTCGAGAAAT
>MU224600.1:1804248-1815638 GCA_018584345.1 Thuja plicata
TGTATACACACACATACACATGTGTGTTTATATACACACATGTGTGTTTATATACACACATGTGTGTATATATACACACATACATGTGTGTATACACATACACATGTGTATCCATGTATACACATATACACATATGTGTATATATACACACATACACACATGTATGTGTATACACATATATATACATTTGTGTATATATACACAAACATTACATGTGTATATATATACATGTGTATATACATATGTGTGTATTTATAAACATGTGTATATAAATATGTGTGCATACACATGTGTCTATATATACATATATATATATACACATGTGCATGTATATACACACATGTGTATATATACATGTGTATATATATACACATGTACATATATACACACACATGTGTATACACATGTATGTATATACACATGTATGTATATATACATCCTTATAGCAATATAATATACATCTTTATAGTCACAGATTCTACAAAATATTAAATTTGGTTTGTATACACATGCACATGTGTATATATACACACATGCATATATACACACATGTGTATATATACACACATGCATATATACACACATGTGTATACACACACATGTGTATACACACACATGTGTATACACACACATGTGTATACACACACATGTGTATACACACATGTGTATACACACACATGTGTATATACACACATGTATATATATACATCCTTATAGAAATATAATATACATCTTTATAGTCACAGATCCCACAAAATATAAAATTTGGTTATCTAAAAATTGGAATTCCCATTCCACTTTTTTGTGAAATTCCAATTCCACCTATTTAGGTGGAAGATGATATTCCCATTTTGGGGGCAAAATTAGAATTTTGAAATTCCAATTCCAATTTTTTAGATGGACACAAACATAGAATTAAAATTTCCTGGAATTAGATAATGCCAATTCCAGTCTAATTCTAGGAAACAAACGGGCCCTTAAGTAATGATACTTAATAGCTATGTGCTTTGTCTTAGCTTGCATCACAGGGTTCTTTGAAATATTGATAGCACTTGTATTATCACAATAGATAATCACTGGGTCAATAATTTCTTCATTCATACCTTTCAAAAACTTCTTGATCCATGCAACGTTAGATCAATTTGCAGTAGCATCCACATATTCTTCTTTTGTAGTTGATTGAGATATGCATCCTTGCTTTTTACCTATCCATGTGACAAGTCTGTCACCCATAAAGAATGCTCCTCCTATTGTGCTCTTTTTATCATCTATGTTTCCAGCCCAATTAGCATCAGTATAGACTTGTAGCTGAAATTTTCCTTCTTTATTATACCATAAACCATAGTCTTCGGTATTCCTCAGATATCTCAAAATTCTTTTGACAATATTCATGTTGATTCCTTAGGATTAGCAGAGAATCTTGCAACTATACCAACTGCATGTGCTATATCTGGTCTAGTGTGTACAACATACATTAGTTTTCCAATCATAGATCTATATAAGGTCTGATTTACCTTGGTTGTCTTGTCTTCCTTTGTCAATTTGCATCCGGTTTCCATAGGTGTTCCAACTGGTTTCGAGTCCTCCATTTTGAATATCTCCAAAACTTCTTTGATGTATTTGGATTGTGTGATGTAGATGCCTTCATTCTGTTGTACAATCTGTAGACCAAGAAAAAATTTGATCTCTCCAAACATTGACATCTCAAATTATTTGCTCATTTCATCAGCAAATGATTTTCATAGCATATCATTACCTCCAAATATGATATCATCAACAAATATCTCAACAATCAAAACTTTATCATCAGTTTCTCCTTTCAAATAAAAATTACTGTTATCACTTGTTCTTACAAATCCAATACTAATGAGATAAGAGTGAAGTCTTTCATACCATGCTCTCGATGCTTGTTTTAATCCATACAAGGAATTGTGTAGTCTACAAACCATGTTCCTCTTGTTAGGATCAACAAACCCTTCAGGTTGTTCAATGTATACCTCCTCTCCTAGTATTCCATTTAGAAATGTAGATTTAACATCCATTTGGTATACTTTGAATCCTTTGAAAGTAGTATAAGCAAGTAGAATTATTACTCCTTCTAGTCTAGCAATGAGTGCAAAGGTTTCTCCATAATTGTTAAGAATAGTTCCAAGAGATAACTGAGAGGGGGGGGGGGGGGAATTAGTTATCTACAAGATTCAATTATTTATCCAATTAAGNAATTGTTAAGAATAGTTCCAAGAGATAACTGAGAGGGGGGGGGGGGTGAATTAGTTATCTACAAGATTCAATTATTTATCCAATTAAGTATAAAATAACATTAAGCATAAACACAAAAAGATAACATAAAATATAACACCACAATTTTGGTTACGGGGAAACCCAAAATAGGTAAAAACCCCGGTGGGAATTAGCACCCACAATGAACTGCACTAGTGTATAATGATCCCTGTTAGAAGATATTACAACCCTATTAGGAGTTGATCTTTATAATGCATTAAGTACAGTGACCTGGTCAAAGGTTAGACCCTGTTAGGAGTCTTTTACAAATAACCCTGTTAGAGGTGAGGACACACTGTCCGTGAGCACACTGCTCAAATGATGAAGGCTGCAACCTTCTGCACAATAGATATACACTATATATGATATTGAACTATGAATTAGACCTGTTGTCTTGATCAGTTCTAATGAATTACATACACTCTCTTCTTCTTCACATAGATCTTCAACTGATGAATGATATAGCTTTACTGGCCCAATACATCAAACATTCATCTTTGCTAATTTCTCGACATTCTCCCATATGGCGATCACAAATGATCTGATATAAGTATTCTCCTCCAAATATATGATCAAGTCAGCTTGTAGGAATCTTATACAACTTTTCAACAACTTCTCCAACAGCTAAACTAAGCACACAACACAAACAGAACCGCACAACTCAAGATGAGTGGACGCGTTGCTTCACATTGTCGGCTCAACCAATTTAACTCAAACTTCACTCTCCAGATGAAACATGTTAAGAGCTCTTAACCAAACATTCTGAACTCATAACTAAACACGAATCCAAACATGCATATCTAAATGATAGGAGCAAATAAAGAAATAATATAAATATTGTTGGCTCTTAATAAACAATCTCCTAAAACTGTAGCTGGCAAATAGATCATCATAACTCAACTTCAACTGCACAAATGAATTTGTGTCTATGAACATAGCATAATGAATATGTCTTCAACATAAAAATAAATGCGCAAGGCTCCAACATATCCATATTGAGAATTACATACATAACACTTCTGCATACTATATGTTGTCATCAATGACAAACATATAGTCAACCACTGGCTCAAAGGCAAATCTCCAACAATATCCCCCTTTGACATTGATGTCAACATATAATATGAAAAACACCATCAATCCAAAAGTATTCTTTATTTTTACAATCTTCTCAATATCCTCAACAAAACTCCCCTTAGCTATTGCATCTCCTTATTGCTACATTTGATTTTTCATGACTGTATACTCCTCCAGACTATATACTCCCCCTTTGACATCAATGGAAAAGGGTGCCAAAAAAAAAAAGCACATGTACTACTCCTGAAGTAGAGTAGTCAACCATTCATCAGTCACCAAGGACTGATGCACTTGCTGCAATTCTAATCAGACCCAGGGAAGGGAATTACTTCCAGCTTCTCCTTGAGATACTCAAAAGTATATTTTGGTAAAGGCTTTGTAAATATGTCTGCTAACTATTCTTTAGTGCTCACATAATCCAAATTTATTTCTTTCTCTACAACTTTCTCTCTTAGAAAATGATATTTTATTTCATTGTGTTTTGTCTTTGCATGCATCACAGGGTTCTTTGACATATTGATAGTGCTAGTGCTGTCACAATGAATAACAATAGGAAAAACAATCTGAATTCCAAAGTCTTTTATCATCTGCTTGATCCAAACAATTGTAGAACAATTTAATGCTACTGCTACATACTCTACTTCTGCTGTTGATTGACAAATACAATTATGCTTCTTTCTTGTCCAAGTAACTAATCTGTTTCCAAGAAATATTGCTCCTCCTGAGGTACTCTTTATGTCATCAACACAACCTACCCAATCTGCATCTGTATACACATGAAGTTCTACATTCTCTGAGTTAGGATACCATAAACCATAGTCTATAGTCCCTTTTAAGTATCTGAATATTATTTTTATTTCCATTAAGTGATTTTTTTTAGTTTCAGCTGCAAATCTTACAACAATGCCAACTATATTAGAAATATCTAGTCTAGATTGAGTAAGATATATGAGTTTTCCAATCATAGACTTGTATAGTGTCTTGTCAACTGCTGTAGAATCATCATCTTTAGAAAGCTTGCTTCTTGTTATCATGGGGGTGCTTACTGGCTTGCAATCTTCCATCTTGAATTTCTTCAATATCTCCTTCACATACTTAGACTGAATAATGAATATAAATTTGTCTGTCTACTGTACATTTAATCCCAAAAAGTATTTGATAGGTCAAACTCGCTCTGCATCTCTTTAGAAAAATCTGCACTAAGCCTGTCATTACCACCAAAAATAATGTCATATAAAAAATAGCAACAAGTAATAATCCTTCAGGTGTCTCTCTTATGCATAAGTTACAATCTGTTGTTCCTTTCTTGAATCCGATCTTTGTCAAGTAACCATCTATTCTTTCATACCATTCTCTAGGGGCTTGCTTAAGTCCATAGAGGGATTTCATCAGTCTGCCTACCATGTCAGGTTTGTCTGATAAACTAAATCCTTCAGGCTATTCTTTGTAGACTTCTTCCTTTAAATCACCGTTTAGGAATGCTGACTTGACATCCATCTGATATACCTTAAAGTTCTTGAATGTTGCATAGGCTAAAAATAATTTTATAGCTTCCAGTCTTCTCACAGGGGCAAATGTATCAGAGTAATCAATACCTTCTCTCTGCGCATATCCTTTACATACTAGTCTTGCTTTGTTTCTTACCACTGTACCATCTTCATTCATCTTGTTTCTGAATATCCACTTGGTTCCAATCACATTTTTGTCACAAGGTCTAGGGACCAATTCCCATGTGTCATTCTTAATTATTTGATCTAACTCTTCTTTCATTTCTTTATGCCAATCTGAATCATTACATGCATTTTCAACACTTAAAGGTTTAATTTGTGAAAGTAAACATACCTCTTCATCAACTGTTAAACCTTTTTCTTTAGATCTTGTCATAACTTTACTACTATGATCTCCAATAATATCTACTTTTGAATGGTATCTAGATGTGAATTGTGGAACTTTAGGTGTGACTCTCTCATCTGTTATCTATGATTCCTCTTCACTTAGTTCAGGGTCATTGCATAATACATCAATGCTGTCAAACATTTCTTCAATAACCATTTCTTTACTGATAGGTCTAGGTTCATCTTCAATCAAAGGTGCATAATCATAGTATCTCTCTTGAATCATAAACTTCTCATCAATCTTCACATGTGTACTTTCAATGATTTTCTTCAATCTCAAGTTAAAACATCAATAAGCTTTTCTTTTAGTAGAGTAACTAAGAAAAAGACCATCGCTTCTAGCATCAAACTTGCCAACACCATCATCTCTCTTGATGTAACACTTCCTTCCAAAGATTCTAAAGTATTTTACTGTAGGTACATTCCCAAACCAAAGTTCATAAGGTTTCTTATCTGCGCCTGGCCTTAATTGAATTTTGTTGATAGTATAGACTGTAGTATTGAATGCTTTTCTCCAATATTAGGTGTGTGCAAATTTTCCTTTAATCATGATAGTGTGTGTTGTGTCAAGTATGATCCTGTTTCTTCTTTCTGTGATTCCATTCTGCTGGGGGGTTCTAGGTGCACTTAGCTATCATTTGATCCCATGTTCTTTGCAATACTCATAAAATTTGTTAGAGGTAAATTCTCCTCCTCTATCTAATCTCAGACACTTTATCTTTAATCCAGACTCATTTTCAACTTTAGCTTTGAATATTTTGAACTTCTCAAATGCTTCAGATTTATCTTTTAAGAATGCAACCCACATCATTCTGGAATAATCATCAAAAAAAAAAATAAAGTACCTTTCACCATAGTATTCTTGTTTGAGTAGGTCCACATAAGTTTGTATGCACTAGATCCAATATGTTTTCTGTTGAGTTTTGCTTACTTCTGAATGAGTTCTTTACATGCTTTCCCATTACACATTCCCCGCACATAGTATCAACTGGTCTTGCAATAATAGGAAGGTCTCTTACTGCCTTTACATTTCTTATCTTTACTATATTGTCAAAATTGATATGACATAGTCTTTTGTGCCATAACCAAATGTCATCTACATTTGCAACAAAACAACTTGCTTCAGAATTGAGCTGAAAAACATTACCTTTAGTCTTTGAACCTGATGCAATCATAACTCCTTTCTTATTAATGATGCACTTATTGTTTTTGAATTCCAACTGATATCCTTTGTCAAGCAACTATCCAACACTCAGTAGGTTATGATGTAAACCATCAACACATAGAACATCATCAGTGTTGTTCTTTTCATATAAAGTGATAGCTCCTCTACCTATGATAGGCTTAGGAGTGTTGTCTCCAAATCTAACCATGCCACCTTCGTACTTATCCAGATGTACAAATCTATCTTTGTCTCTTGTCATGTGATGTGAACATCCGCTATCAATGATCCTGTCTGTTCTGATGTCTACTTGGTAAATTAATGCCATCTCTTGTGCTTTCTTTTCATCTTCAATGTCCATTTCATCAAAAAAAATTTCATATCTTCAATTGCAATGAATCCAATTTCATCTTCTCCTGAACCTTCATCTGTCACTCCATCTTCAGCATAGTAACATTCCTTTGTATACTTAGGATTGAAATTAGTTTTATACTTCTTAACTCTTGTAGGGCACTTAGATGCAAAATGACCAACCTTGTTACATGAAAAGAATTTGAATGGTAACTGTCCTTCATATTTTATTTTTCATTTTCTTTCTTTCTTAGCAATCATAGCAATGAATTCTTCTAGTTCTTTATCCTCATCTTCATTATCAAAATTACCAGAAGGGTTCAAAGATTTCTTACCATGGACTAAGGCTTTGAAGGCTGTTTCACTTTTAGGTCATGTCTTCAATTTTGATATCTCAAATGCTGAAATTTTGCTGATCAAGGTCTCTCTCTTGAAGTCTTTTGAAAATTTCATAGTCTCATCTAAGATGTTTATCTTTCTCTCATAATCTGCTGTTAGTGTAGTCATCAATTTATCCATTATGTCTTCCTCTGTAATTTCTCCACTATTGTTTTTGATTCTTGCAACTGCTTCATTAATCCTCTGATTGTAGGCTCTGATGTTTTCTTCAAGTAGCATCTCTAAATTGTTATATCTCTTCTTCCATGTCTTTCTACATGCATTCTTTGCTTGGATATCTCCTTCAAACATTTCTTCTAGATACTTGCATATTGTGTAGGCTCTATCTACTTTCTTAATCTTAGAAAACTCACTGTAGATAAGGCACTTATAAGGGCTTCTTTGGAAATTGCATTTTTGGGTGAATACTTCCTTTTGTTTAACAGTAGATTCTTCTTCTACAAGGTCTTTTAAAGAGGGAACATCAACTTCTTGAGTAGAAGCTTCAAAAATCTCAAAACCAACGCACTACAAATGTGTTATCATTTTGTTCTTCCAGTCAAGATAATTCTCTCCATCAAACTTAGGACTCTCTTTTCTAATGTACACCATCTAATCAACGTCAAGGTGTTAAAATTTCTCTCCAAGGCACTTGGATCTGATACCAATTGTTAGGAATAGTCCCAAGAGATAATTGAGAGGGGGGGGGGGGGGGGAATCAGTTATCNGGGGGGGGGGTGAATCAGTTATCTAAAAGATTCAATTCTTTATCCACTTAAGTATAGAATAACATTAAGCATAAACAAAATAAGATAACATAGAATATAACACTACAATTGTGGTTACGGGGAAACCCAAAATAGGTAAAAACCCCAGTGGGAATTAGCACCCACAATGAACTACACTAGTGTATAATGATCCCTATTAGAAGATCTTACAATCCTGTTAGGAGTTGATCTTTATAATGCATTAAGTACAGTGACCTAGTCAAAGGTTGGACCCTGTTAGAAGTCTATTACAAATAACCCTGTTAGAGGTGAGGAGACACTGTTCATGAGTACACTGCTCAAATGATGAAGGATGCAACCTTCTGCACAATAGATATACACTATATCTGATATTAAACTATGAATTAGACCTGCTGTCTTGATCAATTCCAATGAATTGCATACACTCTCTGCTTCTTCACATAGATCTTCAAATGATGAATGATATAGCTTTATTGGTCCAATAGATCAAACATTCTGCTCTGCTACTTTCTCCACATTCTCCCATATGGCGATCACAAATGATCTGCTATAAGTATCCTCCTCCAAAGATATGATCAAGTCAGCTTGTAGGAATCTTCTACAACTTTTCAATAACTTCTTCAATGTCTAAACTAAGCACACAACACAAATAGAAATGCGCAACTCAAGATGAGTGGATGCATCGCTTCACACTATCGGCTCCACCAATATAACTCAAACTTCACTCTCCAGATGAACCACGTTAAGCACTCTTAACCAAACATTCTAAACTCATAACTAAATATGAATCCAAACACACATATCCAAATGATAGGTGCAACTAAAGAAACAATATAAATACTGTCGGCTCTTAATAAACAATCTCCTAAAACTGTAATTGGAAAATAGATAATCATAAGTCAACTTCAACTACACAACTAAATTTGCATCTATGAACATAGCATAATGAATATGTCTACAACATAAAAATAAATGCGCAAGTCTCCAACATATCGATACTAAGAATTACATACAAAACAATGCTGCATACTATATGTTGTCTTCAATGACAAACATGTACAGTCAACCACTGACTCAAAGGAAAATATCCAATAGTCAATACCTTCTTCTTGTGCATACCCTTTGCATACTTGTCTTTCATTGTTCCTTGTGACTTCTCCATTCTCATTCAGTTTGTTTCTGAATATCCATTTGGTACCAATGACATTTTTTTCATTTGGTCTAGGTACTAATGTCCATGTTTTGTTCTTCTTTATCTGTTCAATCTCTTCATTCATTGCACTAACCCATTCTTGATTCTCAAGTGCAGTATTAACAGATTTAGGCTCAAAATCACAAATCAAACATCTAGTGCTAAGTGACTTACTTCTTGTCCCCATTCCAACTCTTTTGTCTCCAATGATTTGGTTCTGTGGATGGTGCCTTCTGAGATATTTAGCGAGTACAGGTTCAGATCTCTGTTCATTATTTTGATCATCATTTTGACCTTCAATTTTATCTTCATCGCTCGGTCCATCATTGTGAGCAATTTCCTGTTTCTCGGTGTGTGCAGCCTGTTGGTCGGTTGCATTGTTCCGTCGCTTGGTAGCATCACACTGTTGCTCGGGCAGAGTGTCAGGTTCTTCAATGTAGAACAATCTATTGTAATCTTCCTGTTCCTTTATGCTTTCCTCATCATTTTTATTAGCAAATTCATCCACTTTAACATTTGCACTTTCAATGATTTTGTTAGAGGATTTTTTTAGACATTTATAAGCTTTGCTTTTGGTAGAATATCCTAGAAATATTCCTTGATCACGATTAGAGTCAAGTTTCCCATTTCTATCATATTTCAATATATAACATTGACTTCCAAAAATTCTAAAGTAACTCACATTTGGTGTGTATCCATACCATAGCTCATAAGGTTTCTTATTGGTGTCTTTCTTCAATTAAACTCAGTTTAGTGTATAGACAACAGTACTTACAACTTCTCTCCAGAATGTTTGTGTGATGCCTTTTTTAATCATGAGTGTTTTGGCACAATCAACAATTGATCTATTCCTCCTTTCAGCAATTCCGTTTTGCTGTGGTGTTCTCGGTGCAGAAACCTCTCTTGTAATTCCATGATCATTACAAAAGCTAGTGAATTCATCAAAAATAAATTCTCCTCCTCTATTTGATCTTAGACATTTCATTTCTTTTCCACTTTGTTTTTCAACTATATCTTTATACCATTTGAACATCTTAAACGCTTCAGAATTTTCTTTTAAGAAGATGACAGTCATCACCCTAGAATAATCATCAACAAATAGAATGAAGTATCTATCACCATAATAGCTCTTTTTTCTCATTAGTCCACATAAGTCAGTATGGACTAACTCTAGAATAGCATTAGATGTGTAGGTTTTTCTCTTGAAACTAGACTTTGTCATTTTTCCTTTTTGATAATTCTTGCACATGACATGGTCAGGTTTTGACATACTCGGTAAGCCTCTTACTTTCCTTTTCTTACTTATCCTAACCATGTTGTCAAAATTCACATGACATAACCTTTTACGCCACAACCAAATGTCTTCATTTATAGCTAATAAACAAGTTGTATCAATGTTATCAAGATAGAAAATATTACCTTTTGTTTGTTCACCAGTACCGATCAAATTTCCTGTTCCACTATAGATCTTTGCCTTTTTGTTCTCATATGCAACTCGGTGTCCTGTGTTATTCAGCTGTGAAACACTCAATACATTATAGTTAAGTCCTTTCATCCAATATGCATTTTTACATCTGATCAAATTATTCAACATGATGGAACTCCTTAGTTCTCCTGGTCGATGAAAATAAAGAAATCAATCAGTTAACTCTATATATAGCTCTGCCAGCTAAGTAATTTTGTCATTTTCTTACTCTAGTTGATTTCGGTCATCAACTCTCAGTTTTCTCGGTAACACTTTCTCGGGTATTACTTGCTCGGGCACTACTGATCTTGGGTAACACTGTTCTCGGGTACCACTCTATCTCTCAGGTAACACTATTCGTCAGTGTTGACTGTCTGTCAGGCAACACTGTGAACTTCTCAGGGTTCACTATTCTCGGGTAACCCTGTCACTCGGTGTATACTTTTACCGACGACAAAAAAATTGTCTCTTCAGATCTTCAAGTGTTGTGACAATATGTGTATGGGTAATCATAACATATTAAGTTGACATCAATGACAATACAATACATTAACTGATTTAATGTCTTGCATTTACTTTTTGTAGCTCGGTGATCATCAACTTATCATCTTCAAACATTCAATCAGTTATAGTTCATCATTGACAACAGGCCTAGTAGAATGATGGGGTTTACTGGTTTCTTCTATAATTTGCATATCCAAGTCAATACATGCTGAATATTGAATTTGGCTTTCTTTTAGTGGCAAAGCACCACCAAACAGACCCCCTCACAACCTCTCTTATGCAACATCAAATTTGAAAAACCTCCCCTGCACCTCTTCTCGCTCAGAACTATATATAT
>MU224600.1:1838869-1849358 GCA_018584345.1 Thuja plicata
CTCCCTATTCTTTCTCTCACATTCCAACTATATTCCCTTTTCTCTCAACCCCTTCAACCAAGTCAATAGCAACCCTAGGATCTTCCACCTTTCATTCTCCACCCTAGGATTGTGCCACCTAGGCTTAGGTCCTCCAAAATCCTATAAAAGGAGCTTCATTTCCCCTTTGTGATCTAGTACTATCAAGCATTCAAGCAATAGGCATTCAAGCATTCAAGTGATCAAGCATTCAAGCATCCAAGAATTCAAGCAAATCAACCATTTTCACAAGCATCCAAGCATCCATTTCAAGCAATCAAGCATTCTCACAAGCATTCCATCATCCATTTGCATTATCAAGGTTTTAGACCATTTTGCATTCATTCATATAATCTCCACACTTTAGTAGCATCTTGAACAAAAGGGCTTCATTTGAAAATCTGAGGACTCAACATACATTCAAGAAACCAAAGCTAGGAGGGCAATGGAGACAAGATGCATTGGGTAGGTGAAGGTAACTTTATTGTTTTTCTTTATTTAAACTTGTAATCTTCATTGTGTTTGCATTTAGATTGATTTGTTAATTGCATTGATTAATATTTTATTTGGAGTAATTACCATCTATTTTGAATACATTTTTGGCGCCCACCGTGGGGCCTTCCCCCACAAAATTGACATCTTTTTCTAGTTTTTCGTGTGTAAGTTTCTACAGGCTATTTCTGCGCATCTGTTCATAATTTTTGCGCATACATACATTTTTGTGGCACATTCGCTGTTTCGACGCATTCATAACATCCTCCAGCGCATACGTTAACTATTTGTGCACATTTGCACTCTGTTTCTGCGCATTCATTATCTATTTCTGCGCATCCATTTTCTACATTTTTAGAACTCTAATTTCTCTTCATTTGGTTTCTGCTAACAATCCTGATAGGTTCTTGTTCATTTTGGTAGATTCTAAGCTATTTTGCAGGTCAAAATCTGAAGACCCCAATTTGAAACTATTAACGGTTTTCTTGCAGATTCCTAGGGGTTTTTCAAAATAAACCATAATCCTCGTTTGGGCTATAAAATATGACATGCTTTTTAGTTTTGTGTGTCTTCTATAGTTTAGCAATCTATCTTTTGTGTCTTGCTTTATAAGCGTAATTGTAATCCCAAGTTTATAACAACGTATCCTCTCCCCTCGCCATCCGTGGACCTTGGGTGTAAGAGAAATCGTTATAAACTTTAGAGGGCAGTCTTTGGTGGGAAAAGAGGTACTCACCCAAAGGAACGACCCAACCGGTAAAAGGCTAAAGCCAATCCCATCCAAATAGGTATATAAAAAATTCCATTGTGACTAGTATCATAGTGGATAGGTGTGAATTTGTTGTGGCAACCAAAATCTCCTCTAGTACCCTTGTGGTGCAATAAAGTCCCTACATCGTTAAGGTGAAAACCTTGCTTTGAACGGATTGGGAGAGCCCCCTTAATTGGGAAGATGACTTGATCACAACCACCTGAATGGATGTCCTTACTACAAGCTTTTGTTTAGTGGCCACAAATCCTTCTATTTACTGGTGCAACGGGTAGCCCAACCTGTGAAGACACCCCACATTACTCGCGGTTCATAGTAGAGATAACGATTCTTTGGGAAGTAATGACCCATTGAATTTGGAAATTGGTGTGCTTGAGAAGTGAGTGCACTATAAGGAGGATTCCGTGCCTCCAAGTTCCTAGGCTGTCTGCTTTGAATTGCGTGGCTTGATTTTATTATCCAGGTGGGGATTCAGTAGTTATTGTCCTTGCTAGCCTTAAGATTTGTAAGCGTATCTGTGCATTCATACTAATTTAGATTAGATCATTTCTATCTTGTGTGTGTGTATGCATTTCAAATTTTCCAAAAACATCTGAAACAAACAACAAAAACCAAAAAACAGAGAAAAATCCAAAATTTCCAAGTGAAAACTGTCAAAAAAATAAAGAAAAACATATCCTGCACATTTGTGCATTAATCCTGCGCATTTGTTTAAATTGTCTGTGCATTTGTTCCTGCGCATTCATCATAGTGTCTACTTACACAGGTTTTCAATATTTCTAACTTACCTTTCTGGGTACCCATTTCTGTCTTTAGTGTGATTCTAGAAAAACATTCAACCTTACAGACTTTCTGATCTTTAGTTTGACCATTTCTCATCTTCTTGCTTTCATCCAATCCATTTTATGAAAACATTCATAAATATTCCAAATCTACATTCAAGTGTTGAGATACTACATTGATTTTCAAATTGTGACCTTCATGAGTTTTCATCATAGCAGGATCTATAATCCTTTATCAAAACTTGTTTAGGTCACTTTCTCTCTTTGGGTTTTTCTTTGTCATATCATAGTGAGCTCTATATCTCCTATCAACTTAGATTATCCATTTACCTTATATAGCTCAAAAACTTTTGCATCTATTTCATCCTATCTTTTCTATCTTCACATCTTCCTCTATTTTCATCTTTCACTGTTTATGATTCAAACTCGATCACAGAAACTTAAACAACCCATTGATCTAGAATCTGTAGATACAATGGAAGGAGGTAAACCCAATGAAGAAAACCCTTGGTCCAAACCAACCCCAATCTTTTCATCAGAACATGAACCCACTGCTCAAGAAATCAGAGACGCTATGCAAGATGCCAATGTTTATAGTGTCATGGAAAGAATTCCAGAGATGGACAAGGAGATGTACTTTCTCATGCTTGCTCAATAAAGAGCAAAATTACCTAGTGGTTTCGATGTCTCAAATCTTGTAGAACCACCACATACCAATGATCAAGAACAACATAGTGGTTCCCAAGAAAAAAATAGTGGCTCTCAAGAGACCTACACTCATGGAAAGAAGGAGGACAAACAACATAGTTCTTTAAACGATACCCAAAAGCCTTCTTCATCTTCAGATCTTGTCATGCAACAACTCCAATTGCTACAACAACAAATGCATGACATGCAAACGGGAATATCCAACAAGAAATACTCTTTGGAGGATATATGTCCCTATCCTTTTGACAAGAATTTGACTATGATCCCATTCCCTCCTCATTTTTAGGTACCAAAATTTGATAAGTATAAAGGGAATTCTGATCCACATGACCACATTCGTGAGTTTTGTGTAGCATGTATTGAAGTCGCACACAATGATACTTATCTTATGCGACTATTCCCACGTAGTTTAGGAGGACAAGCCATGGAATGGTTCTCTAAGCTAGCCCCAGGTATACAATCTTTCAATGAACTTATCAACAAATTTGTGACTCACTATTCCTATAACATCAAACATGAGGTCACAATGCTGGATCTTTGCAACGCACATCAAAAGAATGGAGAATCTTTCCTCACCTTTTTGCAAAGATGGCGTAAGCTATTTGCCAAGTATCCACACTCTATTCTGGAACAAGAGAAAATGGATATCTTTGTGCATAAACTAACACAGGAGATGAGCTATAGGTTATAGTTACAATGCCCTCCAAATTTCAACAAGCTCATTGAGAATGGTGTGAAAATTGAAGAGGCTATGGTTCAAAAGGGGGAAATTAAGCTCTACTCCAAAGATAATGTCAGATCAATTTCAAATTCCAACAACATCAACAACAACAACAACAACAATAATGATAAAACCAAATATTGGAACAAGAACAAGAACATGGTTAGTGATGGGATTGTTGATAATCGTCATGTTAAATCTGCACAACCCATCTTGAATCTTGCAAGAAAAACCAATCTTGCACCACCTACTCAAAGCAATACAGGTGCTACTCAGAATACCAATAATATTTCCTCAAAATCACCCTTCCTGTCACTTAGGAGAAATTTTACTCCTTTGGGGGAATCTCTAGAATCAACACTAAGGATGTTAATCACAAAGAAACTCATTGCACTTCCTGAGACTAGAGATTTTGAACCTCGGGTGAAACCTTCTTGGTGGAATGACAATGATTACTATGAATTTCATCAAGGCAAAGGTCATAAAACCAATAACTGTCAAAGACTTAAGCATGCTATCCAAGATTTGATTGACAACGAAGAAATCAGTGTTGATGGACACACTTCTAATGAGTCACATACTACCTTCAAAGATCCACTTCCCAAGCATGAGAAAGGGAACTCTTCTAAAGCTAAAGGTGATAACCACACAAACTATAATTTCACCTCCTTCAGCTACATAAATCACATTTCTGAGTGTTAATCCCATGTCAATGTGATTTCCATCAAAGACAAGAGTCAGCTGACCAATGTCACAACTCGAGCTCAGTCCAAGGTTACCCTTCAAGGAGTTCCATCTAAGTCTAACACCACCCAAACCAAGGTTGTCTATGTTCCAAAGTCTACATCCAATGTTTCCAACCAATATAGTATTTTGGAGCAACTGAAGAAAACACCGGCCCAGATATCCATATTAGAGCTTTTACATTTGTCACCTTCCCATAAAGAAATCCTTGAGAAAGATCTAATTGAAACTAATGTTCCAACCAACCTAGATCAAGATCAATTCCAAGCTATGGTGGGGCATTTGACAACCCCTCATTATCTGTCCTTCACTGAAGATGGTGATCTAGCCATCAACCAACCACACAACACTCCCCTCCATATAGAAGGCATTGTACAAAACCATAAGATTAAAAGAGTGCTAATAGATGGAGGAGCCGGTTTGAATATATGCACTCTAAAGTTAGTCCGTGACTTGGGATTTTCTAAAAATGTTGTCGATCCAACAAATAAAATCACCATCAAAGCTTATGATGAGGAGGAAAGATCATCCAAGGGATCAGTTGTACTTCCTATCAGAGTTGGTCCTATGGTTAAATATGTGCTTTGTCAAGTTTTGGACATGGATTTGGCATATAACATTCTCTTAGGGTGACCATGGATTCATTCCATGTGAGTTGTGCCATCAATGTACCATCAATGCTTGAAGTTTTCGTATAATGGTCAAGAGGTGACCATCAAAGGAGATCCGAATCCTTTTCAATATTGCAATACCATAAAGCCAACAACTGAATCTTTGGTGCCTTACAATCAGCTGGCATCTACTCCACCAACACCCATTGATCTCAGTAACAAAGCATCAACTTCCAAATCCCATGAAATCAAGGTGGATATAAAAGAACAATGTAGGGGAGAATACACTTTGGGCAAAACTTTGTGTATCACAGAGTTACCCTTATCTCCTAAATCATATGGAAAATCCTTGATCACTAAACAACAATTTGAAGGCCCTTCTACACTTGTTTATGGCACATTTGTGAGTGGGGGCACCATATCAAAAGAGGCTGCTGAGTGAAATGCTAATTATTTGCTACATCATCATAAGGATCCAGAGAATGAAAAAAATGAACCTATATCACCAGATATATATGGCACGAGATACACTTTGTTACAAAAGATGGGATATCAAGGAAGTGGACCTGTAGGATTACAAAGAGAAGGTGTCATCAAACCCATTTTGAAAAATCTAAATTATCAAAGAGACACCACTGGATTAGGATATAAGGGAGATGGACCAAAGGAATCTAAAGGAAAAGAGAAGGTTGAACCCTTTTACAAAACTCCTATGGGTCCTGCATTTTGGCAAAAAGGTATGTATGTAGATCTAGCAAAGCAAAAGATAACACAAGGCATCATTAACCGACTTAGAAATACTAATGATGATGCTGATGATTCTCATAATTATGAATGGGATTCATTCTCTGATTATACTGAAGATATGGAAGTTGATGATGTCCATGCCAATGGTAACAATTTCCATGAGCAGACGAGTCCAAGGATGGAACTACTAGGAGTAGATCCACCTAATACTACTCTTGGCACTTGTGAGGAAAGTGAGAGTTATCCTGAGATAGACAATTCAGATGAGAGTATGGAAATAGACCTTGCCGATACACTCATAAACTTTCAAAACTTTTCTATCAACACCATTTCATCCTTTGAGACCAAACCAAATGATCCAACACCCCTTATCCACCCCAAACTTATCACCTGGGATTCCCTGAATTACCCCGAACTTGATGTTTTCCATAATGATGATACTATTATTGACTATCTCAGAATCAAAGATCATCTACCGTCATGAGATCATAAATCAAGATTCCTTATAGAAATCAACGACATGGCTTACTTTGGAGAGGGTGCCAATCCTTTCAGTCATAAAAATATGAAAATAATAAATCGATCTAACAGTGAAAACCACTCAATGGCAGTGTTAGATCCTAAAAAAGGAAAAAGAAAAGACATATTCGAGGGTGAAAACCTCTCTGATGTGCCTGAAGATGGAAGGATTGACACTCTCCCCAACTACATGTATCGAGAACAGTCTGCTATACTTATTGAGCCAACATTGCCTCTTAACATTGGCACAGAGGAGTCACCATGCATTCTGAAGATAGCTGCTTTAACAAAGACAAAAAAAGATGCCTTTTCATAGTTTTTCAAAAAGAGACAGATCAATTTTGCTTGTTCTTATGCTGATATGCCTGGGTTAGATCCACATCTTATTATGCACCATTTGTCTATTACACCTGGGGTCAAGCCTATAAAGAAGAATCTCAAGAAGATGCATCCTCACATTGCACTCATGGTTAAAGCAGAATTGAAGAAATTGTTGGATGTGGGTTTCATCCAAGCTATTGATTATGGTGATTGGATCTCCAATATTGTACCGGTATCCAAGCCAGATAAGTCCATCAAGATTTGCATAGATTTTTGAGATCTTAACAAAGCTTGTCCTAAAGATGATTTTCCTCTGCCGAATATTGATATTATAGTTGATTTAATAGCTAGGCATGAGATGTTATCCTTAATGGATGGATTCTCCGGTTATAACCAGATTAAGATTGCTCCAGAAGATCAGGAGAAGATTGCTTTTACATGTCCTTGGGGCATGTACTACTGGAATGTGATGCCTTTTGGGCTTAAAAATGCTGGTGCTACCTATCAATGAGCTATGACAACAATCTTTCATGACATGATGCATACTATAATGGAAGATTATGTTGATGATATCTTAGCCAAATCTAAGGATAGAGAAGGTCATCTAAGAGTGTTGGATATGATATTCACCTGAATGGAAAAGTATCAAATAAGATTAAATCCCAAGAAGTGTGCATTCGGGGTTACATCGGGCAAACTGTTAGGATATATTGTTTCAGCTAAGGGAATAGAGGTGGATCCAGAAAAGGTCAAGGAAATCATGGAAATGGATTCACCAATGAATATTAGTTAGTTGAGATCTCTACAAGGGTGCCTTCAGTCAATCCAAAGATTTATCTCACAATTGGCTGACAAAATTCAACCTTTTTAGCATCTGTTACATAAAAACATCTTATTCAAATGGGATGATAAGTGTGAAGTAGCTTTTACAAAGATCAAACAATACTTAGCCACTCCTCCCACTCTTATGTCACCAATTCTGGGAAAACCACTCTTGCTTTATATTTCAGCTACAGAAGCCTCACTTGGTGCCTTGTTGGCTCAACAAGATCAAGAGGGAAAAGAGAAGGCTATCTATTATATCAGTAGCACCCTTGTTGGATATGAACTCAATTATTCACCGATTGAGCGCGCATGTCTCGCAATGGTCTTTGCTTCACAAAAATGCAAATATTACATGTTGTCTCATTCTATCAGGCTCATTACAAAGATTGATCCTCTGAAGTATCTTTTGAGAAAGACTGTGTTAATAGGAAGGTTGGCTAAGTGGGTCATGTTGCTTAGTGAATTTGACATCGACTATGTGGAAAGAAAGGCCATTAAAGGGCAAGTAATTACTGATCAATTGGCTGAGGCACCATTAACGGATGATTATCCTATAAAAATAGAGTTTCCAGATGCACACATCCTAACATTATCTACACAAACATGGAGGCTATATTTTGATGGATCCTATACATAGCATGGTTCAGGAGCTAGTGTCTTATTTGTTACACCACAAGGATATACCATACCAAAGTCGTATAAGTTGCTTTTTCCTTGTACGAATAATGTAGCTGAGTATGAAGCACTGATGATCGGGTTGAAAATGCCTCTACAATGGAACATGACTGAATTGAATGTCTACGGAGATTCCCAGTTAAGAATCAATCAGGTTAATGATGAATATCAGACTAAGGATGACAAGTTGTTACCATATAAACACATGGTAGATGACTTTAGGAAATATTTTTCAATCATCACCTTTGAGAAGATTCCAAGGTAGGAAAATAAGGCTGCAGATGCTATGGCGACAATTGCTTCTTTGTTTAATGCAGAGGATACAAAAGCCCATTTTGAGTTCTTAGTGGAATCCTTGATTTATCTTGCATATGATGATCCTAATACACAGATCATATGTCATATTATCGGACAAGATTCCCTTGCCTATGGAAAAATATATTCCTATCTGAAAGAAAATATCCTTCCCCCTAACCTATCCAGAAATCAAAAGTGAACCTTTCTCTGCCAAACCTCCCGCTATCTCCTAATATCCGACACCCTGTATCGGCAAGTTCTTGACGGTACTCTCTTACGATGTCTTGAACATGCTGAAGCTCAAACTGCCTTACAAGACATACACGAGGGTATATGTGGAACAAATTCGAGTGGTCCTTCCTTGGCTAAGAAGCTCATGTGTATGGGTTACTATTGGCCTACCATGGAAATAGATTCTTTTCACTTTTCTCGGAAATGCAAGAAGTGTCAAATTCATGGTAATCTTATTCATGCACCAGCACATCAACTACATCCTATTACAACTACATTGCCATTCAGTCAGTGGGGAATCGACCTTGTGGGTGCAATTCACCCTCCATCTTCCAATGGCCATAAGTAAATTATAACTGCCACTGAGTATTTTACCAAATGGATTGAAGCTGTTCCCTTAATCACTACCACAGGCAAACAAGTTGCTATGTTTATCCTTAACTACATCATTTGCAGATATGGCATCCCTATGAATCTCATTACAGATCATGGGAAACAGTTTCAAAATCAAGATATCGATGACTTATGAGCCAAATTCCATATTACCCACCATTATTCCACTATCTATTATCCTCAGGGTAATGGCCAAGCTGAGGCATCTAATAAAACTGTTGTGAAAATCCTTCAAAAGACTGTCAATGACGCTGGTCGTGACTGGCATGTCCAGTTAAACCCTACCCTTTGGGCCTATCATACTTCCATCCGTACTCCAACTGGGGCCATGCCATATTCCCTTGTCTATGGATCTAAAGTTGTCTTGCCCTTTGAGGTCAAGTTACCTTCTCTTCGAGTGTCCTTGAAAGATTTGATTCTAGATGAAGAGTATAGAGTTGCACGACTAACTAAATTAGAATTACTGGATGAGCGCCGTCAACGAGCCATTGATCACTTAAAAGTCTATCAGCAAAGGATGTCTTTTCAGTATAACAGTAAGGTGAAGCCAAGAGACTTTCAGGTGGGTGATCTAGTCCTTCGAGAGAATCCCAAAAATCAGAAGCATCGTGAGAAGAAGGGCAAGTTTGAGCCCAATTGGTTGGGTCCTTTTGTGATTACAGCAGCCTATGGTTCTGGAGCCTATCAGTTGTCAACATCTGAAGGTGATCCCTTGGATGAGCCTCTTAACAACATGCACCTAAAGAATTTTTATGCATGAGATCCCAGTACAAGGGATATAATTAGAAAAAAATCAAAAAAAAAAAATCAAAAAAAAAAAAAACAAAAAAAAAAAAGAAAGAAAAAAGAAAAATAAAAAAAAATAAGAGAAAATTGCAATAAAAGCATGTGGTGAAAACCTGGAACCAGATGCAATTTGCAAAAATCTAGCTCCTCCTTCTATTAGGATTCTTCTAGCATCTTGTCACATCTGTATATAACCATAATAACGTGGCTCTCATAGTCACTTTTTGCTTTGTACATATCATAATAAAATGGCCAATCCATGATTCCTACCCATTTGTATAAATCCCCAATGGAACCCTATCATAGCTTGGTCTACTGTCTTGGTCTTCACCCTAGACTAGTGTGCCTTTCTTCACCCATAATAAGTCAGTCCATCACCTAGCTAGGGGCATGTCCTCGACCTAGTTCTTGGGAAGTGGATCCGCGACAGTCATGACTCTAAGAGGACAAAAAAGAGTATTTTTTATTAGGAAATCAAACACAATCAATGGTTCTTATATGATGCTATTCTATTCATGATCCCTAACCTATGATACATCTTTCAAACTATGACTGTTTATCTATACATTTGCAACAACATCATTATCAACCAAACTGATCAAACCAACTCAACACTATCTTTTTGCAAAGAAATGTATATTCATGACAGGGATGTTAGGATGATTTGTTATAAGATTATGCATTCATATCAAAATTTCATTTTTTATCATGTTTCCTATGCGTTTCCAGGATATCTTTGACATGAGCTTAACAACTCTAAATATGTCATTGATTAGGATAGTCGGGATGGAACATGATATTTTCTTTGATTGCTGTTTGTGGGGTATTTTCCAACAAAGTCGAAGGAACA
>MU224600.1:1854172-1904184 GCA_018584345.1 Thuja plicata
CTCTAAGAGTCCAAGATGACTCATGGGACACTTGTACCAAGAGTCCTCATGAGGAAGAAGTCCTTCCCCTTTCCTCTCCATAGTCTTTGTGAGACACTTGACATGTGTCTTTCCCTTCCATCTTCTTCTCCCTTATCACAATGTAGGAGGAACATTCTCCCTATTCTTTCTCTCACATTCCAACTATATCCCTTTTTCTCTCAACCCCTTCAACCAAGTCAAAAGAAACCCTAGGATCTTCCACCTTTCATTCTCCACCCTAGGATTGTGCCACCTAGGCTTAGGTCCTCCAAAATATTGTAAAAGGAGCTTCATTTCCCCTTTGTGATCTAGTACTATCACGCATTCAAGCAATAGACATTCAAGCATTCAAGTGATCAAGCATTCTAGCATCCAAGAATTCAAGAAATCAACCATTTTCACAAGCATCCAAGCATCCATTTCAAGCAATCAAGCATTCTCACAAGCATTCCATCATCCATTTGCATTATCAAGGTTTTAGACCATTTTGCATTCATTCATATAATCTCCACACTTTGGTAGTATCTTGAACAAAAGGGCTTCATTTGGAAATCTGAGGGCTCAACATACATTCAAGAAACCAAAGCTAGGAGGGCAATGGAGACAAGCTTCATTGGGTAGGTGAAGGTAACTTTATTGTTTTTCTTCATTTAAACTTGTAATCTTCATTGTGTTTGCATTTAGATTGATTTGTTAATTGCATTGATTAATATTTCATTTAGAGTAATTGCCATCTATTTTGCATACATGACCCAACCATGCAGTTCATTCGCCTGTGAGCATAATCATAGTGTTTTTTAACACATGCATTCCAAGAAATGCAACTGTCTAACACAAAAAACTGATCAATGAAGTTCCTTGGTGTTTGTTCACCACAACTTTCGCTTGAAGCGGAAGAAAGCTCAAGGTAGGATTTTTAATAACTTGCACTCCATTGAAGTTGTATTCATTGTATTTTTCACTTATAGTCAAAGACTAATTTCTACATGGAAAAAACCAAGAGGTATTGAGGATGACTCCCCAATCGACCTTGATGAGATAGATCCAAAGTCTGAGTGAATTGTTGCGCCTCAAAGTGATGACGATGATAATGTTTTGGAGCCTGAAGATTTCAAAATCATGGAAGAGGCCAACATTTATAGTAGTGTTCTTGAAGCATCAGCAAGGCCTCCTACCCCCTAGCATGTCATTGCCCACATTTGAGTTTTTGAAACTTTATACTTAGTTTATAGGTTGAATTTGTACAAAGTCACAAACTATATTGTAATTGACGTTTTGACAATTGTCTCCATCTAGTTATCTTGTATGCTATTGTGGTATGTTTTGTGCAATGTAATTAGTGATATGGATATAAATGATGAAAATCTATTCTCTACAATCTCAAAATCATGGAAGAGGCCAACATTTCTAGTAGTGTTCTTGAAGCAGTTAGGTCAGGGACTTTCCAAGGAGAAGCATCAGCAAGGTCTCCTAGCCCCTAGCATGTCATTGGCCACATTTGAGTTTTTGAAACTTTATACTTAGTTTATAGGTTGACTTTGTAAAAAGTCACAAACTATATTGTAATTGACATTTTGATAATTGTCTCCATCTAGTTATGTTTTATGCTATTGTGGTATGTTTTGTGCAATGTAATCAGCATTATAGATATAAATGATGAAGGTCTATTCTCTACAATCTACTTCTCCTTTCCCTGGTGGTTCTTTGTTCTCTGCTTCTTCTTGTTTGGTTCCTTGTTCTTTTAGCATGTTCCCTCGACCACTGTTTGGTGATCCGCTGGTTTCTTGTTTTTTGGTTGTTTGTTTCCTGTCCCATAGACCCTTGTTGGTCTTCTGTTGGACATTAATAAATTTATCTTATCTTATCTTATCATATCTACTAGTTGAACTCTATATTTTATTTGTTGTTAATATATCTATGATGTGGAAATGCCCTTTATTTTTTTTTCTAAAAAAAGTCATTTTTGACTATTTTTCTTCAAGTTTTTACCTTTTTTTGTAAATCTGATTCTTTCCCTGATTTTTTCAAAAAATCCTACTCCTCTAATTTCCCAAATTTTCCCCAAAATGATTTATGCTACTATGATATTAACTATTATCTATTATAGACTGGAAAACCATCCTACTTGTAATTGGTTGGTGGGAAATAAGGAGCAAAAACACATTTTCTATGTTGAATCTTGCAGCCTGCACAAGGATAAACTTTCTGTTCTATCTGGATTCTGAATCAGAATCATATAAGTCACATTACCATCTTTATTAGCTGATAGGCTTTCTTTGGGGAGAAACCCTTGACCTGAAAATTGTCTCACACAAAAAAAATCCGGTACCGGAATTGTCTCATGCTATGGCAAATTGTATCACGCTCTTTTCTGGTAACATTGCCTTAATTGGTCTCTTGCGTGTTGACGATGAGTTGGTACTGAAACTTTGTCAGAGCCCATCTGTGCCCCCACTTCACACCCAATGATCTCCTGAGAGTCCTGAAAAAAATGGAAGTCTTCATCTGGGCCAGCAACAAGGAAGGTTTCAAGCATGACCACACAACATACGAGTGGACAATAAGGGCCTTGGCGTCATAGGATCGATTCCCACAGATGCAAGACATCCTTTCCCACATGGCCAAGTCGCCCTGCCCGTGCTCCTCTGGTATTTTTGCGTGCCCCAAGATAGAGCCAACTTATATATCTATAATTAATTTTTATTCTAGGACTTATAAAATGGAAGAAGCTATCCAGACCTTCGAGAAAATGAAGAAATTAATTGATGGAAAGGCCCCAGTGGTCGGGTAGAATATTATCTTAAATGGGTTTGGGAAACTATGGCAAACTGAGAATGCATTTCGGAAAATTACATAGGGTTTCCAGTTTGTTTGGGTGATGGGGCACAGAATTGAAATTGTTTGACATTAGGAAGTTCAGTCAAGTAAAAAATTGCACTGTCCATCACTTGCTGAGATTTATTTCATTTTGCATCTCCATAACATGGGTAAATGTATGTAAAAATAAATATTACATTAGATCTCTTCCTACAAGTCAGTCAGACAGAAGAAGGGTTTTTTTCATATGATATTGGAGTAGGCTATCGGTAATCTTTAGAGTTTCCCCCCAAATAGGGTGCAGGAGATTTTGCTATTCCGAAATGAAAGAATTCGTGTACCTCTGCGGTGGGCTAATAAATTTCAGGGAGAAGCGCTTGTAAGAATTGCAATTTTTTCTTCTGAATTCTCATGTTAAGCTATAGAAACGGAGGCTTTCATTTCTAACCATATTTTACCTTCGCAAAAAAATCTGTGTTCCACAAGATTAACACTATTTAATCTTCTAAGCATCGCCACTTCTACATAGATAGTGATGAGGAAGATGAGAACAAAGAGAAGTTGAATGAGACATGTGACGATGATTCAAACTCCTCTCATTCTTCTCTAGATTCGCCTGCACAGCATATGACTGGTTCTTATAATGCTGCATGGTTGAAGAGTTATAGGTGATTACCCTTTCTTTTCACTCTTCAAATAGACATACAATGCCTCTGATGTCTATAAAGATCCTTTTTGTCTCTCTCCTATTCAAATGGGTATATGGAATGCCCAAGATGCATCTTCCACGTATTCTATGCACAAAGTGGATTTTTTGAAAAGACTTTAGAAACTAAGCAAATGCAATTATCGTAAGTAGAGTCAAATTTCTCACCCTTGCCAACGTCCTACCTGTTTGTGCCCAATTTGTTGTTTTCGAACACGATATCCATCAAATTATAATGAAAGGGGGGTGTTTGTCAGATATGGTTGGAATGCTCTGATCGATATGTATGCAAGGTTTGAAAGCAAGCATAGGGCGGGTGAATTGTTTGACACAATGCTACGAAGAGATGTCATCTCATGGACTGCAATGCTTGCAAGATATGCACAAAAAATAGATATGCGTTAAATGTTTTAGAAAATTTTAATTTGCAAGATATGCACAATTCACAAATCATAACTGTGCAGAAAAGGCTTTGAAAAATTTGAAGCACATGCAATTGGCAGGCGTAAAGCCAAATTCCATAACCTTTGCCAGCATGCTTCCTTTCTGTGCCAAAATTGGAATTTTGGACAAGGTTATATCTATGCAAGCGTTGTGGAAGGGGGTTTTTTTCTCATGCCTGAATCTTTTTTGGCGTCAGATTTAATTTAATTTATATTTGATTCAAGGCAAAAGAGTTTATGAATGGAATGTCCTGTCACAAAAGACACCCCATACTGATTTGAGGTTTATTATGTAGACATTGACCTGCATGAGCGGGACACCATTGGCATTTTGGTAGCCGCACAAAATTATAATTAAATTATAATTTGGAAACCCTAAATTCTTGCATACTTGTTTCCGTTATGTCAGGCCTTACTATTAAATTTCTTGAAGTAAATAAATTGTAGACATACATTATTCACATATTCTTAAAGGACATCCTCTAAAAGAATTTATTTGTTTTTCTTATGTTTCTCGCTAATGCATCTCAATGTTCAACGGATAAAACATTAGAACATAAAATATTGTTCACGAAAATAAATTCTCCTTTATGATTTTATGAAGAGTAACTATTTTTAGAATTTAATTGAATTAAAATTATTGTCTTTTAAATTTAATTTAATCATTAATAATACAAAAAAAAAAATTGTTTAAAACTATTATAAAAATATCTTTAATTTTATTTATGTTTGTCTTTACAATATTTAAATAGTTTTTAAAAAATATTATCATGTTAAAAAACCTTTAACGAGTGATATTTTGAATCCTCTTATTAAATTAGAGATGATATTTAGTAAGCTTTATTACATCATGAATATAGTATTTTATAATTTTTATAATAATTATTTTATTATATATATTTATTATTAAATTATTATATTGCTATTAATCTCAATAATATAGTACTAATATTATAATACTTTATTATATTATTATTCATAATATTATTCATTGTCGATCTCAACATTACTATGAATCTAACTTTGAGCCAAAGTTCAACCTAAACCTAATCTAAAAATAACCCTAATAGTAACCTCAAGACATTTTTTGATCCTTAAATAAGCATGACCCAATTTTGCACCAACTCTCTTTGAATTTTAATTGTATGTTTATTGTTTAGATTTATTAATAGTTGTTCACCTTATATCCATGAATCCCCTAACTCAAATTCATTTTCTAATTTATAGGTCAAGAAAACAACTAGATAATTTAATGCTTCACTACAATTAATAGTTTTTCACCAGAATGAATATTTTGGTATTTTTTTTGTAATTTTGATAGCTTGGCTCATTTTTTGTAAGTTACTTAGCAAAATGGGAAAGGTAAATTTGGGTTTTTGGTTTTCTTTCACCTTTTTCTCACTATCTCTTTGGTCATTTATAGGCCTGTGCTATTGTTTTATGGTTTAAATTTTGTGGGGAGGGTTTATTATGGTTTAAATTTTGTGGAGAGGTTTTAATATGGTTTAAATTTTTTGGAGAGGGTTTATTAAGTTCAGCCATATCACAAATGTTTTAGGTCATTATATTTAAATGTTTTCTTTAAATTGTACGTCCTTTTGATCAATTGGTAGAATGTTGGAATTGACAAGCAAGAGAATTGGTAGTTATACAAAATAGTGGTTATGGGTCTGGTAAAACCTTTTAAAATACTTCAACTATTCTATGCAAATTTATAGACCTTTCTGTTTTATGTGCAACACTTAGGAAAAATAAGGTTTCACAAGCTAAAATATGAATAACAAACTGGCACTCTACCATGAGCAAAATTTTCATACTCTGCAGGATCATCAATAAAAAGTGATAATTTGGTTGGAAATGATTTATATTCTTATAAATCAATTGATTTATCAATATGATTAGCCAAAAACATTTTAGATTTTGGAAGATTATAGGAATCTGCTTGAAATTTGCATAAATCAAAAGGTTCTACTAATTTGCATATATCACGCTAATGTTATGATATATATATCTATAGTTTGTGAAATCATTTAGTTGGATTCAATTTTAAAATATGAAAAAAAGGAGACCCTAAAATGTGAATAGGAGAAAAGTTAAAACTCGCTACAAAAGCCTTTTGTGCTTGATCTCATGTTAATTCCAATGCTCATATTTTAGCATTTTCTTCTTGGAAAGTTCAATTCAAAGGATTTATATTTTGAATTTTGTGTTTGTTTTTGTTTTTTTATTTACAAGTCATTTGATAAGTAGGAGATATTTTCACAGCAAGTCAATTTTTGATATTGCTATTAGGATTCAACTCTGTAGTTTTCTGAGTCAAACTCATTGACCCATGTTTCATGAGTAGTGGTTCACATGAGCCCACCTCTAATGAAAATAAATGGAACACTTAGCACTCATTGCATCTAGGTGATGCTCCCAAAGGTCACAGATCCCAGTACTAAATTTTGTATCCAGTGTGTAGATTTCAGCATATATGCCTTCTTGATATTGTAAAAAAAACAAAAAAATACTATAAATTATTAAAATATTTTATGTTCTATTCATAAATCAAAGTCTTGTTTCTAATATCTCAACTCACAAATAATTTACTATCGGCTAACCCTTGCACTTTTAGGGTGCAAGCGCTAGTAAATTATTTGGAATATATAATATCTGGTAGACAATTAATTAAAAATGTCCTCGTCGCCAACATATGAGCTATCAAAATCATACATTTGATTAGGTGGGTTAATCTTAAATCAACCAATACCAACACCAAATTCATCTCACTAATCACATGAGAATCTGATATCCTGTTCAATTAATCTGAATTAAGCACAGTTGTAAAAAGATGGGAAATGAATAGAATCAGTTGTTTCCATTACCAAAATGAATAGAATCAGTTGTTTGCATTAATGGTAATGAAGATATCTGGCAAATCACGACGCATATGCTAAGAAAACGTACTAGTTATATTCCTTGAGAATTCAAAAAGCCAGAAGAATAAATGTTTTTTTATTTCCGGACAGCCCCTTTTGTTGTTAGATGAAAGCATGATCCAATGGTGGGTGGCTTCTTCCAAGCATGACGACCCCCGTTTGTTTCACGGAATTGGGAGTGACACTTCCCGGTTTTGGGAGTGACACTTTTCGTTTTTGCAAATCCGCTGTTTGTTTCTCTAAATTGCAATTCTGGATTTGTCAAGTAAAACCAGGTTTAGACACCAAAATGAGTGGCATCATCTTCCTACTAATAGATGGAATTAGAAATCATATCCTGGTTTTGATATAATAAGGTTTTGATTCAAATTCCAATTCCCCAAGATACAAAACCGGGATTTCAAAACCTGATTTTGTGATAATAAGATTTTGAGTCAAATTCCAATTCCCCAAACAAACGGGGCCTTCACCTTTCCATTTAATCTCCAATATACTAATGTTTTTTTCTCTAAAAGTTATTCAAATTATTTATTCATTCATTTTGCTAATTAATTTTCTTAGTGTTTTAGTTTTATTTATGTTGAAAGTAGTGTTAAATGAGAAAAACTTATAGGATAGTATCAATTTAGTAAACGTTATGTGATTATTGTACGTGTGAATACTATGACAATAATATCACCACATACTTAAACATGAGAAATCTCAATTTTAGTAATTGACTTTATTGTGTTCATATAATTGACAATAATTAGAACACAATATATTTTGTTTATTGGCATGTTGTAATGGTTAAGTTGTAGCCGTTCACAAAATCATTTAACCCTCTTTTTATAAATTTTTGGAGCAAAATAAATATTTCAAACATATATTTTTTAACGTACATAAAGACCCTTTAGATTTTGAGAACTTTTATTCTCTCTTTTTATTATTAAAATATTAGTTAAAATAACTTATAGATCTTAAGATCTTTTATTTTGTCTTGAAAATATATTTTTTCTAATTTGACTGATTTAAATATTGTTGTCAAATCATTTTCTACCTATTAGAACCAATACTTTAAATGACATGGCAATAAAATATTTCAAGTAGAAATATCAATAATAAATTAATCTTTGAAAGTTACTTAAATTATATAGTTTAAGCTTCCAACTATAAGCAAATAGTAGAATCATAAGCATTAAAATATATTTTTAAAACATGAGAATTTATAAGTCAATTCTTACAAAGGTTCAAGGATTGTAAAAAAATAGTATTTACTGTGATAAATGCTGTTCACGTGATTTGAAATTTTCATGTATAATTATGATAAAAATCAATCAAAAGAATACATCAATATTGTTGGTTGGAAAAACTACACAAGCAACAATCAAGAGTCAAGGAGTCGATTCTTCTCTTAAAATGATATTTGATGATCTCTCCAAGGTCCCTAGGTTGCTAGATCATAGATGTGAATACATAAGATAGTGGCAATTACAAGTTATTTAAACAAGGAGCATGTTCATAGTTCATTAGGTAGATGATGCCAAAATATTAAGGAAGATTTGAGTAAGAGAAATTACTATCTAATATTTCTCTAACTAGCTCACAAGGAAAATGCAAGTGTTAAAGTGGGAGAAAAACAAGAGTGGGGAAATTAGGAAAAGGAGTAAGAGAGGGAGGACAAGTCTACCATATGCAAGAAAAATCATTAACAAACGTTAATATTTTTTATAAATATAATATTAATATCTTATTTCATTGGTATTTTTACCTCAATATATAAAATAAATTGTGTAAAAGTCTAAGAAAGCATACACCTCATAATCTTATTTGTAAATAAAAATAAAGTGAAAAAATACTAATTTTCTTGCATGAATGATCACCATAAATAAATAGACATATCCATTAATATCAATTATAAATGCGTCTAGATGCAATATATGAATACATGATACAATATTTGTTCTTATAGAAATAAATCTTCATATAATTGTCTTCCTCCCATGTTTGATATTAATCAACAACAAAACAAGAGTGTTGGACCCTTACAAAACCACAACCAAAGGCGTAAAACTACTAGAAAACTAACAACAATATAAAAAACCTACCACCTATAGCAAACTAAAGAAAATCACTACTAACAACAAAAAGTCAACAACATATTCACAACAATGTCATTCAATACATTATCAGAATAGAGAGTGTCCACTTTAAACCTAACACCTAAAAAAGTAAAGTAGTTTAAACCTCCAATGACTAGATAGCAGTTCATTTTGGACTCATATTCTAGATTAACATAATGAATAAAAAATTCTAAAATTCTAAAATCCTCATAGGGGCAAGAAGTACCAAGCACAAAAAACATCCCAAAATTAAACATGGTGATAATATCACAACCCAAATGATAGAGCACATGACTATGGTCATTTGTGAGAAACTTGAAGAGTTCCTTACAATTACCTTCATCTTCACCATCCTCATTGAGCACCTTGTGTTAAATCAGGCATATGGATGTTGTAGAACTATGTATAACCTGAAAGATGAACCTAGACATAATCCCCATCTTTCTTTCAATCTCAAGGAGTTTATTTCTCACCTCACCAAATTCCATCTTCAATTTGGTCAACATTGAGGTTGTGATCTGGATTTTAGTGCATGTGATTTTACTAGCAATATAGTTAACAGTGTCATCCTTCAACACGATATCCTCAGTTAGATCAATCAACTAATCCTTTGTGATGTTAGAGATATAGGTGGAGCTGTTAGTTGTTGACTTCTTGGAGTTGTAACCAATTTCATTCTCATCTCCATCACCAACAACTATCTTCCCTTTTCCTATCTTCCCCACAATTTCCCACTCCATTGGTTGACATCATCCTCCTTAGAGTCATAGTTAACAAGCAGTTATATGTTGACCGAGTATCCAACATGTTACACCTTCGAGGGTGTACATGAAGAAAATAGGGAAATGGGGTAAGTAGGTGAATTCACACCTCCCTTTTCATCAATTGCAAATTTGGAAGGAAAATATACTGCTAGGATCAAGAGGAGACTTAAGCACTGAGTGGGACATTGATCTTTCACTAAATATGAATTAATGAAAGTAGAAATGACGGGAAAATATAATTGAGATGACAAATTAGATACGTAACTGAAAAAACTAGAAATAATAGACTGATATAAACTAACAAAGAGCTTAAAAGTACACAAACAAAAACAAAAATAAAAATGCAGACCTAACCTATAGCGAACATCTAGGAGAAGAATGCAGGGTATGGAATGAGTTTGGTGATTTATACCTAGGTACAAAATGAGTTTGGTGATATATGTAGGGTATTTTTGATTGAATTTTCCAGGGATCTCTTGATAGTTCCTGAGCTTTCTGAATTTTTTGTAACAAATCTATAATATGTTCCTGTACATAGAAAAATGGGGAAAGGTTATCTAAAGGGGTTTACCTTGGTCAAACCCCTGTTTAGGAATCAACCTTGAAAATGAAATGAAATTGCATAAAGGAAAGTATGTAAAAAGGTAAATATTTGTATCACCTTGCATAAACCCTCATGGACGGATGTAGAAATCGTTCATACCCATGAAGATGCTTGAAATCAAAGACTTGACCTTGGAATATAATGTAGACTCAAGGGTTCCCTCAAATGCATGGATCTATGAATGCCACTCCTATATCTTGAATGTAGATATGTTTGACAATCACTTGCAAAGAAGGAGAGAGATTGTGAATGAAAGGAAGAATCTTCTTGCTTGATTGAGAATTGCTCTACTTGGCCATCATGGGAGAGAAACTTGCTTCAATTGGAGAATATTTCCTTTGACTTGAATGATCTTGAAGAATTAGAGAATTTGAGAAATTTGATCTTGGATGCTTGCCTTCAATCTTGAATCTAGTTTCTGAACCACTCTTGATTTCTTGAAATTTTTGATAGCTTGAGTGCAAAGTTGTAGATCATGCATGTATATAAAAATGAGTAGAGATAGGGGGTTTTTATACTCAATCCATTATTTCAAGATTAAAATATAATCCAAGATGACCACGTAATTATATTTCCCATTAACACCCTGACATAGGGCCCCGAGCCAAATTTGGGCCAAAATCTTCAAGGACATAATGCCAAAATCATTATGTACCAGGGTAGAGATCAAATTTGGCATTTTGTACCCTAGAGAATGAGCCCAAATTTGAACAGGATGTTGGGATAGGTAAAAAGATGCGGGGGGAAAAAATAATAGGTTCTCAAGATCAAGCATAATGGGCATTTAGACCTCAAAATCACCAAAATGGGGTCTAATAGGTCCTAATAAAGCATCCAATTATGGGTTCTAACTTTTTAGGATGGTACATTTATCCCCTACTTTAGTAGGAGTACGAGATAAGCTCATGTTCATGGTAGAGTAGATCAATGCATAAGAACAATCTTATCAAGGTCAATGAAACAAAGAAACATCAAGCCCCCAAGTGACTTAAGTTTTGATCAAATCTTGAGCCAAGATAAGGAGGCATCACTTGAAAAAGAGAGAAGAGAGAAGGGAAAGAGAGAGGCAAGGCCACTAGCCTAGTAAGGTATTTCCTTACTATGGATCATGCAAAGAGAAAGCATCGCAAAAGATGACATCGATAGTATAGAAAGTCATGTTATGCTAGTCAACCCATCAAAGAGGATCAACCCTTAAAGAAAACATTATCTCTGTTAAGGGATCCACAAAGGCGATCATGCCTAAAGATAACATTGTCTCCAAAGGGATCAAGACAAGGAAGATCAATCCTTAAGGAAAGCATTGTCTCCATTAAGAGATCTATAAAAGAAGGATTAGTCAAGAAGGATTAGTCCTTAAGGAAAGTATTATCTCCAAAGGGATCCAATAAAAAGATGAACACAAGGAAAGCATTATCTCCTTATCCATCTACAAGAGGTTGCAATGAATTTTTGGTGTGTGTGTGTGTGTGTGTGTAAAGTGTGGAACAAGGAGAAGAGTGTATTCCCCTATGTTAAAGTAATTACAAATGCCTTAATGGGAGAAATTGCTTTAAAAAAGCATACATGCACCTATAAAAATGTTTCCATTGTGAAATGCCCCCAAGAAAGGACTATTGAATAGGTCAAATAACTGAGAGAGGGGGGAGAGGGGGGTGAATCAATTATTCACACACTTTCAAAAACTTTTACTGTGTCAATTAAGTTACAAACCATACAAATGATAAACGCAGTTATATCAATATTAACTTGTGTTCTGTCGGTAACCACATCAAGAAATCATAACAAATGTAAACATGAAAGTATAGAAACACCAAGACAAAGAATGCCAGAATTTATGTGGAAACCCAAACTAGGAAAACCATAGAGAAACTAATTCTCATAAAATAAAACACCAATTGAGGTGACGCCAGTTAAGGTGATTTTTACAAAGGCTCACTGCTAGTTTGTTCACATCAAGTTGTTCACTATGGTTGGCTCACTACCATTCGAGCTAACTACCCTTATACAAAAAGAGATGTTTTATAGACAAAGTATGAACTAATAAGATTGCATCTGAATATGCATGAAATAGTTCAACAATTAAGCTCAGTTATCACATCCAATAATAGATTTGATTGCTGATCTTCTATATACCACTATTTGATCCATTAAAAATCTATATGTAAATGCCCTTCTTGATCCATTAAAAATCTATATGTAAATGCCCTTCTTGATCTCTCAATAATATGCTTCAAGTTGCATGCATCACCATCAAGAACTCTCTCAAAGACTCATTTTCAGCTTGCTTATGTTCTTCCACACACACACACACACACACACATTCATCACTCAGATACAATTTTTTTTCTTTATTTATATAGATATTCGATCATACATATGTTGGTCACACCAAACATGTGTCGACCTCAAACCAAAAGGATATTAAAATGATATTTAATACATTACCACTGATCTAGGACATACTTACGATAACTTTACCACATACTGCACTAGGACCCAAATATAGGTTACACTTAAGATGTTTACAATGGTCATTAAATTCACTGAAAGTGTCAAAACACCAAAACCGAGATCATGTCTTGTTCACCAAAACTTTTGTACCCACCGATAGATGAAACTAGATGGAACACATTCAAAATATGATACCAACAACTAACTGATGAACTGCAAAATGGTCCATATATCACAAATACCTGGAAGAACGTTGTAGGTATAGTAGTCAAAGGTAACCAATAGAAGATATCATACACCATTGATTACCAAAAGCACACAAGTGTACCAAATCATGTAATATGTTAGTATAACCAAGTACACCTTCCATAGAGCACCAAAACTACACATACAAAATTTGTTCTGCATATAGTTAAAACCACTCATCCCAATAGCCACAACTGTCCAAGTGACCCAACAAATACTGAAATTGATACCGCCAACAACCAACCAATACTGCTATGTAGTTGGTATGAAGGTTTTGAAATCAATGGAAACAATGCCAACAACATCTGAATCTAACAATGTCCCCCTTCGACATTGGTGGAAAAATAGAAAAAACACAAGTCATCCAAAAAGTCTAAAAACTTCAAAACCAAAAACTTCGCCTGAGGAGATACTTCATTAATATTTTTGTCTTCACTTTCTCTCCCCCTTTTTTCCACAATGGAAAATGACTAAAAAATTCAACATAGAAACCTCAAAGGAAAAAAATACTTAATTGTAAAAAAATTCTTATACCTTTCCTTGAAGATCAGAAGCTCTATCTTCAACTCAGCAACAACAACACCCAACTGAAAATACAGACTATAATGTTCCACCAGCAAATCAAAATATGAAATCCAATCCAAGACTGAATCAGCTACTCATGATCTTATGCATCACCAATAATTCCAATAACATGCTCCAACCAAACTTCATTGATGTCCTTCACCAACCAAAATGTTTTCACCAAGTCTTCTCTCTCCCTCTATAACAATAAAAACTCTATCTATAGCTCGTGCAAACTTTAATTTTTTTTTTCCATCCCTATCCTTGAAGACATCATATGTCTTTCCTATCTCATTCAATTATTTCTCAATCACTTCACTTCTTCCTCTGAAATTGTCCACAGGGGAAGGCCATCGAAGATAGTACCTGTATATATCTACAATTTCCTTCACATAGTCTTTTGTTTCACTAATAAATCTAGTAAGTTTTTGCTTCACATCTATACATTTATTCTTAATAAATGCCTTGAAATTTTTGCAATCTTCTCCACTTTGCAATAATCTATCCTCAATATTTCTAACCAAATCAACGAGTAACATACCAGACACACTGGAAACAATAATTTTCTTATTGATCAAGTGATCAATCAAAAAATCTTCAATCTCTATTCTTCTCATCGACAAGAAACCAATGCACATGTCACCAATTTTGTCAAATGCCTCATCTTCTAGAAACAATTGAACCATATCAGAGTCCATAGAGTCAGATTCTGACGAAGAACTCATATCCACCTCTTCTTTTCCCTTCTCCTCTTCTTCTATATTTTCTTCAAAATCTTCTTCTTCAAACTTATCCTTCTCTTCTTCACTCTCTAAAATAGTAACAATTTGTTTTCCTTTCTTATTTAAATTTCTCTTTTTTCAGTTTCGAAGAGGAACCAACAAAAGTAACTTCCAATCTCTTCTGACTCAAGGAGGAACCCTCCTCACTATGAATTACCGATACAACACCAACAACCATCAGAACTGAGCTAACACTCATATGAAAAGATATGAAATATTCCTTACACGCATCTGCACAATTCTCCAACGATCCCAAATACCTGTAAATCTTCTTACTGACAGGGATTTTGGTCCTCCACTCCAAATTTTCTTCACCAGATAATTATTTCATGAAATAAAATGAGAAGCACATCACTAAAGAACCAAATCTAAATGCATAACCTTTTTTCTACAGCCATCTTCACATTATCAAGAATATTATCTAATAACATCTTACATAGATTAAACTGAACATTTTCTCTAACTATATTGTGAGCAATGTAAATAGACATAGCTGAAGTGACACCATCATGATTCTGAAATTGATTTTTATATGAAATTCCATAGGAAACATACCACACCATCTAATCAACAAGGGTATATTTTTTTCTAGAATGCACATTGATCATGACCAATAGTGGTCAACTTCTTCACTTCTTCATAGCTAATTGATTTCTTCCTTAGGACATCTTCAATACTACATATCCTTGTAATATATTCAATTACTTTCTTTGTCACCTTGTAGGGCTTGTCCAATATAAGTCTTCCATCCTAAAACTAACTCAACAAAAACATAATGGACTTCTTGTCATCACACCAGGGGAATTCTCCCCATATATCTAAGACATGGTTTCATATACTTTGTAATTCATCTTTGGGTAAACTACTCTCCATCTATCTGATTCTACCATGATCAAATTCCTCAGTTTTATCCTTCTTCAACATCATCAATATGACCACACCAAGACCACAAACTACCAACTGGGATTTCATGATCACACTTCGCAAATTCTTCTTTGACCTTATGCTCTGCTAAATACTTTATATTTATCTCTTTACAATAGTGTCAAAATGATTTCAAAAATTTTCATTTATAACCTTGAGCCATCAAATTAGTTGTTTCCATTGAAACTTAAATATTGTTGATGCAATCCAACTGTATAATGCACATCAATCAATCAATCTTTAACTACAATTATTATTTGTTTAATCATCATACTGATGATAGGCTAGTCACAAAGTTAGTATCATCTCAGAGTGGGAGAAGTGACTGATATATCATTTTAATACTCCCCCCGAGCCAAAGCATTCATCTCAATTACCAGGACTGCTAGTATTGAGGTCTGGTACCATAGGGCTCTCTTCGCATACAACTTATTTCTTCCTCCATGTCATACTAGTCTTCTTAGATCCACTTGAAACTGAAACATTATTACCATCTCCAACATTTACCAGAGCACCACTAGATCTACATGTGTAGCATAATGACCAATCTAACCACATTTGAAACAATTAAATTTCTTTTGTCCTGATCATACTGATTGAACCCTAGATTTGTATTGATTATGCTTGTGACCATAGTTGTCGCATATATAGAAATTCCCATGAAAGATATTATTCATTGCACTCTTCTTATTCTGATTTGAAACTTGACTTTTGTACTAACTCACTTTATGACTAAAATTATGACAATTAAAGCATTGAATCTTCTGATCTTTCCTCAAACAACCTTATGACCAAACTTCATGAAAATATGATAACAACCATTAAAAGATAAGTACTTTTGAGAATTCAGTTGTCTTACTAGAGGCCTTCTTGTAGATTTATTATGATTCTTGATATTGCTTGATACTTCATCCTTTGCTTTATTTTCAATCTCCTTCTCATTTCCTTTGTCCTTCTTATTTGAACATTAACCGGTATACCCTAATCCTTCTTTATCTATGTGATTATTTTGCATGACTAATAACTGATCCAAAATAGTGCTTCTCTAGCATACTTTTGTTTTAGATCTTAGCTTCTTTAATTCCCGATCCAGCCTCTCATTTTCATCTACTTGCTTCTCGTTGATATTCTTGAGATTCTCTTTAGATTTCTTCCATTCCTCCATTACAATTTCTAGTTCTTCCTTGATCTTCCTAATGTCATTCATTTTCTTCTTTAACCCATATTTGATGAATTCCTAAGTTTTTATCTTGTCATTAAATATCTTCTCCAGGTCTAATTCCTTTTCTTTTGATTCTTTTACTTCATGTTCTAGGTTTTCTACTTTTTTTATTTTGATTCCTTCAATTCCTAAGTGACTTCCTTAGGCCTTGCCTTAAAATTCCAGATCTTATTCCTTATCTTTCTAATACATGCATTTTATTCCCTCATGTTTTCTTTTAGCTCCTCATTTTCTAATTTAGTTGTCTCAATGTCGCTCATCATGATCTGCCAATCCTCATCAACATAGTATCCTCCTTCCATCTGTTCAAACAACCAAGATATACCTCAAGTGGTTAAGCTCTATCTGCAAGGGACCAATCTCTAATACCACAAACACTTCCTAAAAATTTTACTATGTTAATTAACTCAAAAACCATATAAATGGTAAACTCAATTATATCAATATTAACTTATATTCTGTCAGTAACCACATTAAGAAATCATAACAAATGTAAACATAAAAGAACAGAGACAACAAAAAAAGAACACCATAATTTACGTGGAAACCCAAATCGGGAAAACCATGGAGAAAATAATTCTCATAAAATGAAACACCGGTTAAGATGATTTTTACAAAGGCTCACTAGCGGTTTTCTTACTGCAGGTTGCTCACTGTGGTTGGCTCACTGCTGGTTGGGATAACTACCCTTATACAAAAATAGATGTTTTATAGACAAAATATGAACTGATACGATTGCGTATGAATATGCATGAAATAGATCAACAATTAAGCTGAATTATCACATCCAATAATAGATTTGATTGTTGATCTTCTCTCTGTATACTCTATATTCATATACAAACCTCCCCATCTTTTTGCGTCAGAGTTTTTTGATATGGGCTGAAGTGTTCCTTTGCGGGCCTTCTCTTCTTGTCCATAAATTTTGGTCTCCCCATACACGTGTCATTATTTTAGAGTTTTGAGAATGCATGGAGTCTCTCTAGCTAGAAACTTTGTCCCATGTCCATGTGTCCCAGTATTTTTTGGAGCAAAGTGTTTCTCACTGAAAGGAATGGGGACTCATTCTAGTTACCGATTTTTGTTTCCATTTGGGCATGCATCAAGTAGATCAATATTTTCAGTTTCCAGCACACTATGGTAGTTCTTTCAACACCCTTAGAAAATGATTTCTCCAGGTGGTGGCCTGGGCGGCATGATATTTTCTATTAGAAGGGAATCTTTCTGGTTGCAATTTTTGGGCTTTAAGAGGGGTTGTTTTTCTCTTGTTGTGGGAGGGATTTTAGTTGTAAAAAGACTGATAATTTGACTAGACAGATGTTTACTTCTGGTATAATTCTAGGATATGATACTTGCAGACTTTATTACCAACTACTTTCATGTTGATTAGAATTTGACTATGCTCGATCAAGCCTTTTTAGTTTTGGTTGATATTGAATATATTGATAGTTTATGTCAATTTGAGTATTCATTATCTTATAAGACTCTATATATTTTGTGTTTAAATTTCTTGGAGTGATGGATCATGTTGAAAACTAACTCTTCCAGTTGAAAGTAATTGAGATGCAAAGGTGTTCCATGTCTATGAGGTTATCAAAAGCAAATAAATGAATAGGAATCTATGAATGCCTTTTGTTTCTCGGGTTTTATAGGAACACCCATGAAATGATATGAATGTTTAGATTATGTCTAGGATCTTGTCTTTATGTTCTCATTTGAACAATGAAGGGATTGTGATATACTATGCCAATTTATAGGACATTATTTACATTCAGATGTTATGGTAAATTACATTTACTAAAGAAAGATCCGAGTGGGTAGGAAAATGATTTGGCGCATCGCCTCTAGTTGATTTCATTTCTAGTTCTTCTCTTTTCATTCTCTTGTTCATGGAGATTTGACTCCTCAATCTAAGAGATTATTTTGAGTATTAGTAATTTTTTTCCTATAATACTTAAGACTTTTCCTAAGGGTTGTTACCAATCTGAAGTCCAAATTTTATGATCAACAACTCATTTTTCTGGCATGCCTGGTGAGACCGAACCATCACTACGATTAATTAGAAAAAGTATATGATCCACAAACTTGTCACAAGATCTATATCAACTCACTATCTGGGATTATTGATCCCTCCCTTGGTTCTAGCAACCAAATCTAAAGCTTCATCATCCTCAACAAGCGCATTACCAGCACCAGCTGCAACACCTATGGATGCAAGGAACTTTGTCAACTGTAATAGTGGGAGCCCACTTATCCCACTAGTTGTTGGTGTCTACTAGGACATCATTCATGCTAATGATCCAAAATATTTTCCTAAATTTACTTGTAAAGATGAGAAACCCCTTGTTGAGCACATGAAAAATGTAGCCAATACCTACACAATACATCACATTACTGAGAAAAATGTATCCCTAAGGTTTCTAGTAGCATCTTTCAAAGGGAAAACCCTTCATTGGTATAGATCCCTTCCCCCAAACAACATAGCTACCTGGGATGACTTAGGAAACCTATTTTACAACTATTTCTATGAAAAAGGTGATCTCTCTAACTCGCTTGACCAACTCATCAATATCAAGAGAGATTCCCAAGAGGATTTGGTAGATTTTAACATTAGATTCAATAGAGTATGGAACATAATTCCTATAGATGCATACCCACCAACACCCATGATTTTTTTTTTCTTCTCAAATCTTTTAATGCGGATATAGCATGGATTATACAAACCTTAGGAAGGGTAATCTTACCATCTTCTTATGACATAGCCATTAGAGCTGAGAATAATCTTATCGATTTAGGAAAACTATAACCCAGACCTCCACTAACAATATTCCTTGAGTGCTCCTTGTAAACACCAGAGAATACCCACAGTGAGGTTTCTACTAGCCCAACTACTGCCCCCCAATCTATGTATGTTTATCCAAATACTCAGGCTCTATAGATAACTCCACCTTCCCTGCTAACCAAAATGAGTGAGATGGGAAGTATGCTAAGAAAACTGACAAATGAGTTAGCTATCTTGAAAAGGAAGCACAAAGTACCCCAATAGCCCCAACATCAAAATTTATAGAATCATAAAAATAGGAGACTCCCATATCAGCCAAACCAACATCATAGCTGGAACTAGAATAATTTAAGGGAATAATAACTAGAAAAATAATGACCAGAACCAAAATTCCAAGCATTTGGTTGTTTTTCCCAACCTATGGCACCATTATAGTCAGTTCAACCTAATTCAAACAAAGATTCGATGGCTACCCAGAACAACTTTGTAGAGGATATGAATGTGTTTTGTTTCCCATACAATGACACTCATATGCCTTGAGATTTCCCCAGGGGAAATCTACAGTAGTATATAGCCGAAAAGAGGAGCCAAGGAGGAACTCTCGATGCTAGTAATTAATAATACTCTTCCCTAGGGATGAATAATTCCATGATCTCATCCTAGATGTAGGGGAAGTCCCTAGAGAAGGAGTCATATATAGCTCCTGTTTATGCTCTTTTCTCATGGATACTAGAGGATGAAGACATGGTGTTTTTAAATCAAGCATCTAATTCAAGAATGCCCCAGGTCCATTCAGATTACAATACCTATTCAAAGTGGAGATTCCCTGAAAATGTACCCACGCTAGTCTTACCTGACAGAGCTATGCTAGTGTCGCATATAAGGTTTGAGAGAAATAATCCTATTGTTTAGGAAGTTCAACCCCCACCAATTCAGTGCCAAGTGGAATATGTTCCTTGGAAGCCAAAATATTTGAAGATATCGGTGGGGATGAAGGTGGATATTGTGGGCCAGCATAAGAAAACTCCTGCGAATCTATCCATCTGGGATATGCTCACGATTTTCAAATAAAAAGAGTTGTGGAAGGAAGATCTTGATAACTAAGAAAAGATAGTAAGGGTTGAGGCTATTATGGAGAAAGAGAAATTAAAAGGAAAGACACCTGTCAAAGGAATAGAGGTCCCTCAAATCCAGCACTCAACAATGTTGATTAACTCTGACAACCTAGTGAAGGAGAAAGAAAAAGGTAAGTCTAAGCCCATGCCTTTCTTTATTACCTTAATATTAGGGGATAATATCCAACATAATTCAATGATAGACTCAGGGGCTAGTACCACTGTCATGCCTAAGCAGATTGTAGAAGCTCTGCACATCAATTATGAACCTTTTGATAGGGGAGTCATGTAGTTATAGGGGTAGAGAGTCTAGTCCATAGGATTAATTAAAGAACATCCCTTCATACTCTTTTCATGCCCAAATATCACAGTTCCACAATAAGTCATGGTCATTAACATTCACCCTATTTTTGGAGTCTTCCTATCAAGAGTTTTTACTGCAAAGATAGGATGTTATATGTCACTTGACTAGTCCCATTTGATATTAAATACCAAGCTTAGAGATAACTAAAAATTATTTTTAGAACCCATGCAAGAGACTCATGTAGCTGATGAACCGGTACTAAAATTTGAGCCAACCCACACCTCTATTTTTAAATAAGAAATGAACTACATAGAGATGTTGGAGGATGAAAAGGTTACTGGAGATAGAACTGAAGAAGAAGTCTCATTGAGTAACTTCTTTGAGGATGATTTTTTTGGGAATTTACATGCAATAGGGTTGGGTACCTATGTGATGTTTGGTGAGGACCATTTGATGCCAAGGGTCACAGATGAAAAGAGAAAGATATAAACCTTTGAGCCTTAAATCTATGGATAATATATTATAATAGAACAAGATGTTAGATGGATTCTGACATCGGTATCCACCTAATTTCCCCTTTAGGAGAGGAAGTGAATAAATTCTTTCACTTTCAGTTTAGTTCAATGAATAATGAGGTAGAATGTGAAGGGTTGGTTAGAGGTCTAGATCTGGCTAAAAAGATGAGAATTAAGCAACTAAAAGTGTTCAAAGATTCTAAATTAATAGTAAGAAAAATCCACAATACCTCCATAGCCAAGATTCCTCATATAAGATCCTATCAACACAAAGTATGAGATGTGATAGAAAATTTTGATGCTTTTGATATCAAAGTCATTTCGAGGAAGAATAACACGTAAGTCGATCAATTAGACACAATCAGTTCTCATTTCGAGCCTTTTACTAATTTGTTTACAAATGATCACTTAGTCCATGTAATAGTAAGACCCTCAATACTAGATAATTAAAATCATTGGAAAGTGTTTGAAAATGATGATCAAATTTCTATGTTCATTCTAAAAGCTAGAGAATTTGTTGATCAGCTACAACCAAAAATAGAAGAAGCTTATGAAGATCAAGTCATTCAGTTAATTGGAAATAAATTTCCTCGGGGTTTGATACCCCTTGAGATTCTGTTTGACTATGATGATGTCAAAAGAGACAATAATAATTTTGTTGCACATTAAAAGGATTATGAAGAGCTGGAAGTTGGAGATGGCAGGAAGTTGAAAGTCAGGAAAGATGTACCTAAAGTAGACAAAGAACAACTCAAATTAATTTTCCAAAAATAAAAAGGAGTCATATCATGGACATATCACAAACTAAAGGGTTATAAAAAAGATATCATAGATCATACCACTGATTTGGATGAAGGAGTAAAACCCATAAGATAGAAATAGAGGCCAATCAGCCCCAAGATAGAAGCTCTCATGGAACAAGAATTGCATAATTTGATTGACTTTAAAATTATTTATCTAATCAAGAATAGCACATGGGTTTCAAACCTTGTGACGATCTAGAATAAAAATGGTGACATCCACCTTTGTGTGTATTTCTGATATCTGAACAAGGCGCCCCTGAAAGATCACCACTCTCTCCCGTCAATGGAGTAGGTTTTTCAAACTGTTGCAGGTTCGGAGATGTTCTCATTGCTGGATGGTTTTTTAGGGTACAATCAAGTATAGGTAGCAGAAGATGACCAAGACAAGATAAATTTCACCACTAAGTGGGGAACTTTTTCTTATGCTAAGATGTCATTTTGTCTCTCTAATGTAGGAGCCACTTTCTAGAAAGCCATTGAGATAGCTTTTGAAGAGATGATAGATCTGATCATTCTAATATACTTGGATGATTTGACGGTGTTATCAAAGAAAAAGTAAGAACATTTTGACCACCATGAACAAATCTTTTAAAATGCCAAGAATTCAGGATTTCCTTAAAGAATAAGCGTGTGTTTGGAGTACCACAAGGGAAACTCATGGGACACATAGTGTCAACAAAAGGGATTTATATAGATCTCAAAAGAGTAAAATCTATCCTAGAACTCCCTATACTATAAAAAAAAGGAATTCAATCTTTCCTTAGGAAAATTAAATTTGTTAGTCTATTTATTATTTACTTCACAAGATTGGTGCATCCTATCACTTTGATGCTACAAAAGGAGAAAAGCTTCTGAGGGACCCCAGAAGGAAAGGTTTCTTTTAAAAAAATCAAAGAAGAAATAACTTCTACACTGGTGCTATCAAATTTGGACTTTTCAAAGGATTTCATAATGTATGTTTATGGAGGCAAATACAACCTAGTTGTTGTGCTGACTCAGAAAGGGAAAAGTTAAAAGGAGGAATACCCTATCGCCTTTTACTCCAAAATATTGAAGGTAACAAGACTATGGTGTATGTATCCCACCCTAGTGTACGAGAGTATATCATGGAAGGAGAGATCACTCAAAAGAGAGACAAATAGATCACTAAGATCATGGAGTATGACATAGAAATATGACCAACTAAGGTAATCCTAGGAAGAGGTCTCTGTGAATATATCACAAAGAAATTTGAAGGACCAGAAGAGACAAAGGATCTGAGCCGGGTGAATCATCTTGGATAAGTGAATGACTAAGTAGCCGATAGAATAAATTTTATGCAAATAGGAACATACCCTCCTCAACTCCCCTTTAATAAAAGAAGATACTATAGATTGCAAGGCATTAGATACTTCTTGGTTGAAAGGGTACTCTTTAGAAGGAATTTTAATGGGATACTACTGAGATGTACCGATGAAGTATAGAGCCAAAAGATATTAGAGGAGATGCATAATGGGTCCTCCTATGGTCATTATTCTGAAAAAATGAATTCTTTGAAGATAATGAAAGCTGGCTATTATTGGCCAACCATGTTTGCTGACTATTTTGAGATGGTCAAAAAGTGTGAGAAGTGCTTTTTCTTTATGGGATAAAGGAAGAATTCTACCATGCCACTAAGGCTCATCGTGGTTGATGAACCCTTGGCATAATGGGTTTTAGAATTTATTGGGATGATTAATCCACCCTTAAGTGCTAGACATAGATGGATTCTCAAAGCAACTGATTGTTTCGCTTGATGGAAAGAAGTAGAGTCGTTGAAGAATGCTACAAAGACCAATATTTTCAACTTTCTTGAAGAATTGGTGTCTAGGTTTGGACTCCCAAAAACAATAATCTCAAACAATATGAAAGCATTTTTAGAAACCAAGATGTCTAGTTTTGTTTTAAGAAATAGTATATTCTTGAAGGGATCTTCAAATTATTACCTGTAGGGGAAATTGGAAGAGTCACCAAATAAGAACCTGATCTATATCATGAAGAGAGTTGGCTCAGAACATTAATGAGAATGGTACAAGCACCTCCAAAATCCGCTATGGATGGATAAACTTACCAATTTTTTTTTTTAAGGAATTCTCCATATTAGTGAGTTTATGGGAAAGAAGCCCCCTTCCCAATTTCAACAGAGATCCCATATTTATAGCTCCTGAAGTTTGTAGAGTTTGAACAAGATGGTGCCATGAATGTAAGGTTGATTGAATTGTTAAATTTCCAAGAGAATCGCAAGCGGGCCCATAGTGCTCTCACATGACACCAGGGAATTTTCAAAAGGTGGTTCAACAAGAGGGCATCAAACCAAATTTTCAAGGAAGGATATTTGGTCCTAAAATACAATAAAAGGGCAAGTAAGACAAGAAAACATGCCAAATTTGACATCTTATGGGAGGGCCCTTTCCATATTTTAAATTGCAAAGGTGGCAATGCTTTTGGAAAGGAGGACATGGAAGGTAACCCCTTTGAGATCTAGGTAAACAAGATCCACCTCAAAAATTTCCATTCATGTCCCACCTTTCTTTTGTAAATAGTAGGTTAGTATGCTTTTGTTTAAATAAGTATCGTCAGGTATATTTTATTTGTTGTCTGCTTCCCACCCCTCCATTTTTTGACCCCTTTCCTCGTTTTAGGAGGTGACGACTAGTTTCATCCTCCATAACTTGAAGCCTTACCTTTTGGTTGTCATGTCAAGCTCTCAATATCTATCAGTGCCTCATTTTCTAAAATAGTGACATTTCCAGGAAATAAATGCACACACTTGGGGTGGTTACCACCCTACTTTATTTTGTGTTGCCAAATCATAGAATTCAGAAAATATTGCAAGAAGTTTTAAGTCTTTAGTTTTAGGTTGTTGAAGAGCCCTTTCTCTTCAAAATGTCATCTTCACTCGTAGCATCCTGTGCCCCACAAATGGTCAATATATTTGTAGATGTAACTTATACCCAGGCACCTAGAATTATGGTAGACAAGCCGCAAAAGATAGAACTAACAAAGGTTGATTCTACTAGGGATACAACCATAGTTTCAGACCTAGAAGATAACACTTCAGACCCATCTTTGGCTTCTTCAACCAAAGGGTTGAGGGATGCATCTTTGGGAAAAAAAATATAATACACGGGTAGCTAGGTATGAGGATATAAAATTATGATCTTATTGAGTACATGGTACCCAATGGTCACCCCTGTTCTAAACTAATAGACGCCATGGTAAGATATTTTGACGAATAAACAAATACCATACAGTGTGGTGAACTCAAGGTGGTTATCCATCCAGGTACCATTAGAAGCACGTTGTACATTCTTGAGGTGATGGCTTATATCCTAACCTTTAGAAAGCTCAAGCTAGAATGAGAATGAAGGAAATTGTATAATGCACTATCATTCCTCAATGATGAATTGCTAACCAAAATTCTAGGTAAGACATGATTTCCAATCTCTCATTTGGCTTTCAAAAATGATCTGAGATATATATTCTATATGCTTGCATTCATTTGTGGGATGGAGAATGAAAATTTTGTGTATGAGTTCCAAATACTCATGGCATATTATGTGAAGGAGTTGAGCCCTCGTGTGTGCTATGATTTTGAAGATGTGATTACAGAAGAAATGATTCAACAGTACGTGGACTATCACATCTCTTCCTATTTTAGGTACCCATCTTTTTTGATTAACATGCTTTTAGCCTAGAATATAATTTTCTTTGAAATGACATTAAAGCTGGATATTTTAGACCTCATGGGTTAGAGAAAACCTATATCTGCATGGACGTCCATAATCAATAGGTCAGAAATTTATGACAAATTATTGAAGGTTTTCTTGAGGCCATCCATGTGTGTTTATGTGAACCAATTTGATAAGGGTTGGCTCAATGCATCACAATTAACCTGCTTGCAAGGTTCTAAAATTTGGGTGGAATAGTTCTATGGGTCCAACTTCAGTATCGGCAGGATGCATGGCTTTATCAATAAACCCTTCACGCTCCCCATATTTGTCCCAGATAGGGTTTTAGCCCTGGAAGTTTTTTGAAAGCTCTCCTTAATTGATGAGAGAATGGGTGAAGGGAGAGGAAAATCAATAATGTATAGACCACAAGTTTCCTTCAGAGGCTTGACCGTGAATAAGAGGAAATCTAAAAATTTTTTAAGGTCAAATATTTCTCAACTTGGGCTATTGTTGCTTGATTATTATTGGAGTTTTTTACCCAGATAGTTGTTTAAAGAAAAAATTTTAAACCTCATGTTCATCACCCATGGTCATATTGGGAGAAAAGGATGAGCCCTTCTTAGCCTACTGTGAATGTGTTCATTGATTTATCCTCTTCCCATGTTTGGAACTCCCCCCATGGCTGAATTTATATGAGGTACAACATTCATTTAATCCTAGTTACAAAATATCCTCAAACTTTAAGAATAGATTGAGTGGTGAGGGTTGGTCAGAAGAAAAAAATGAATGTTGATGGAAATATAGGAAAGAAACCAGACTGGATTTCACCACCCTATGGGATGCTAAACCCAATTTTGAATTTGAAAAGAATTGGGAGAATGAGCACACTGAAGGTTCCTCACATGGAATTCAAGAGAAAGAAGAATATGTCCCCTGTGTTCCTAGCAATCCACCGGAGTAATAGGTTGTGGCAGTGTTGATTGTTGAAAACCCTATGGAGGAGGCTGCACCTCCAATAATGAAGGAGAAAGCCAAATAAGCAAAAGTTTCTAAAGGAACCTGTCTGAATCAGTTCATTGATAATAAAAAAGAAAGAGAGGGAGATCACTGCAACCAGTTGCTTCCCAATACATAAAAAGAGAATAACTCCAAAACTCAGGTTGTAGAAGTCTTTGAAAGAAGAAGAAGAGGAATAATTCCCACTTATGATGCAAGAGGAGACTCTTCTTCCTCCACCAACCCATGTACCTTAGGTAAATTTCTCTCCACCCATCATCTTTTCTTAGTCTCTAGTTTCTCCAACATTTTGCCCCTCTATTTCCCCTGCTCAAGATTTTACGACCCCTATTCACTATTTGTCCCTACAGCCAACTATCTTTTTCCCTGCTGGAACTAAGGTCATCCCACCTTTCAATCTAAATTTTGCATTGGAACTCACCCTAGGTACCCCTATAGGATCATCCTCAAGTGTATCCCCTTTGATTCTCCCTGCTAGCTACCCTATTTCCAAGCAAGAAGATATTACCACTGTTATTGCTAACTCCTACATTGACACCACCAAACAGGCCATGATAGAGAGAATCAGGAAGAGAAAGGATAAAGATGACAATAAACTTACTTTTGTCAATGTTGCATCTGTCTACAATGACAAAAATAATGTCTTCATTGTTGTCACCCAGATACTTACTGTCCAAGGAATGTTTTTTGGCCAAATGTGACCTAAAGATTTTGAGTCTCATAATGTCTCTAAGAACCTTAGTCATGCAAGTCCAGGGGACTGAGTGGAACTCATGGAATAATCCTAGAAGATAGTCATGATTGAATATCTCAAGCTCACTCAGAAATTCAAAAAGGAGAGAGATTTGCAAAATTCTGTAGCTTTGAGTGATGACTTGAAGAAGTAAATCGTGTCTTTTCAAAGGGATAATCAGTAGCTCACTAATGAGCTTCAAAAGAAGTTAAATGAAGAGACGAGAGTGTCATAGAAGATGAAGGAAAAATAAAAAGAATTGTCTTATGCCCAAAAATCACTAAATGAATCCAAATAGAGGTTGAAGGAACAAATGGAAAAGGCAGAAAAGGACAAAAGGGACTCTTCTTATGATGTCTCTACTCTAAAACAACAAGCCAATTATCAGGAGCTAGAATGTGAATATCTAAAGAATGAATTGGAGCAGAGAAATGCTAAGGTGGTTTGATTGGATAAGGACCTAGTTGCCAGTTAATTTTGTCAAACACAAATTGAGATGGAGTCGAAGACAAGTGAGTCGCAACTCAAAAATGACTTGAAAAATATCTAGAAAACCTTGGTTTAGGAGAAGATAAATGTAGATAAGGTATTGAAAGAGTTGGCTAAGTGCCAACAAAGATCGCAGGCTGAGCATTCATAGGTACACCAACTTTAGGAAGTTATCAAGAACCAAGAAGAATGGATAAATCAACTGCAAGTTTGTACAATCTCTCATACCTTTGTGAGTTGTACACTCTTAGTGTATCTCCTATACACATCCTTATGAGATGAAATTGAGGCATCCACACTCTATTTGATGCTGACCTTCAATTTCATGGTTGATGCTATTAGATTAAGAAGTGAGGTGGACGCTGCATTGAAGGCCACCCAACAAAAAATCACTCCTACTATAAATGAGGCAAGGAACCTGATCGAGAAACTTTATGAGGCTGATGATAACACTCTTCTATCAACTGGGATTGCAGATAGGTGGCTTGCATTGGTGAAGACTGACTAATTTATTGTGTTCAGAAGCGATCAAACACTCTACACAGTGCCTAGAGAGACTTAGAGTTTCAATCGCCCCGAACTAGACAAATATATAGACATTATTGTAGGCTAGAATTCCATCACCTTCTAGGACCAATAGAACAACTCTCAATGAGGAACAAGTAAAGGAGGAGATGAAATTGAAAATGCAAGATCAATCTTTTGAGAAATATGCAGGTTCTTCCCCTGAAGCTGCCTAGTTTAAAGATATCTTAGATCCCCTTGCCTTCTTGCATTTCCATTTGAGTACCTCATGAGGTGATTTTATTAGTTTCATCTTCAGAGAATATTTATCTGTAGCATTCCTTACGTGACTTCTAACTTCAGAGTTTTCCAAATGAAGAAGAGTGGGCTCCCTTGTGGTTTTCCTTGTCCAAACTCTGATAAGTCTCATCCTTCCCCTCTTATTTTATTTTTGTAGGAACCATAAATAATGAGAGTCAAACCTTGAAAGCAAGTTCCCCAGGAGTCAGCAATTCTGTATATTCATATATAGACTACCTTGTCTTTGCACATCAGAGTTTTTTGATATGGGTCAGAATGTTCCTTCGTGGGCATTTTCTTCTTTTTTGTGAACTTTGGTCACCCTAAAAAGGTATCATGCTTTCAGAGTTTTGAGGAATGTGCAAGAAGTCTCTCTAGATAGAAACTCCACCATGCATCCACATGTCCTTGTATCTTTTAGAACAAAGTGTTTCTTGTTGGAAGGAATAGGGAATGATTATGGTTACCCATTTTTGTTTCCATCTGAGCATGCATCGAGAAGATCAACATTGTCAGGTGCTAGCACGCCATGGTAGTTATTTCAATGACCTTGGGCAATTATTTATCCAAGTGGTGGTTTGGGTAGCATGATCTTTTCTGTTAGAAGGGAATCTTTCTATTTGCAATTTTTGGACTTTAAGAGGGTTTTTTCTATTGTGAGGGGTGAGATTTTAGTTGTAAAAAGATTGATAATTTGACCAGATGTATGTTTACTTTTGGAATAATTCTACGATGCGATACTTGCATAATTTATTACTGACTACTTTAATGTTGATTAGAATTTGGTTGTGCTCGATTGAGCCTTTTTAGTTTTGGTTTATATTGAATATATTGGTGGTTTATGTCAATTTGAGTATTTTTATCTTATAAGAATCTAGAATTTCCATGTTTAAATTGCTTTATGTGATGGATCATATTGAAAACTAACTCTTCCTATTGAAAGTAATTGAGATTCAAAGGTGTTCCATGTTTATGAATTTATCAGAAGTAAATAGATGAACAAGAATATGTGAATTCCTTGTTGTTTCTCAGAATTTATAGGCACGCCCATGAAATGATATGAATGTTTAGATTTATGTCTAGTATCTTGTCTTTATGTTCTTATTTTGACAGTGAAAGGATTATGGTATACTATGCCAATTTATAGGACAATATTTGCATTCAGATATTATGGTTTTATCTTTTACTCAAGAAAGATCTGAGTAGGTAAGAAAATGATTTGGCACATCACCTCCAATTGATTTCATTTCTAGTTCTCTTTTCATTCCCCTATTCATGGAGATTCGGCTCCTCAATCCTAGAGATTGTTCTGAGTATTAGAAATTTTGGTCTTACAATACTCAGACTTTCCCTAAGGGTTGTTACCATTATATAATGCAAATTTTAGGATCAAGATATACCACTATCTAATCCACTATAAATCTATACACAAATGCCCTTCTTGGTCTCTTAATAATCTACTTCAACTTGCATACATCACCATCAAGAACTTTCTCAAAGACTCATTTTCATCTCTCTTATATTTTTCCATACACACACTCATCACTCGAATACCAAAGGTTTTTCTTTATTTATATAGACATCTGATCATACATATATCAGCCACACCAAATGTGTGTCAGCCTCAAACCAAAAGGATATTACAATTACATTTAATACATTACCACCAATCCTAAATCTAGGACATACTTAAGAGAACTTTACCAAATGCTAAACTAGGACCCAAATATACATCACACTTAAGATGTTTACAATGCTCATTACATTTACCAAAATTGTTGAAACACTACACCCAAGACTATGTCTTGATCGCCAAAACTTTTGAATCCACCGATAGATGAAACTAGATAGAACACATTTAGAATATGATACCAAAAACTAGATCATGTTTACAATTCTCATTACATTTACCAAAATTTTCAAAACACTACAGCCAAGTGTTAGGATCAAGAAACACTAAGAGGGGGGTTGAATCAGTGTTGCAACACTTTCAACTAATCTCAACCATTTGAAACTTAACCATGCAATAGATGAAATAATAACATACACATAAAGAAAATAACTCATAAACCATGATTTTTTTTCAAGGAAACCTTGGCCAAGGGAAAACCCCAGTGGGGATGGTACCCACAAAATAATGCACTAGAAATATTGTGTCCCTGTTAGGAGATCTAGCATTGCTAAGAGCTGATTATTACATCCAGTACAAAGTCCCTGTTAAAGGACAGACCCTGTTAGGAGTTGAATGAAATGAAGAGCTCACTGCCCAAGCACACTGCCCAAATGTGAAGGTTAAACATGTTACAAGTGTGGTTTTTCTTGCACCAAAAGATCAACCTATCAATGTCTGATACAACCACTATAATTATAGAATCCACAAAAGGTAGATAGTACCTTTTCATGAATCCCGAGGGGAGTGCTAACCATTTTTCAAATAATCTCCCCCTCAGCATTACCTGAGGGATTCAAAGCTATGACCAAGCTCTGATACCACTTATTACAAGTGTTGTTTCTGTTGCACCAAAAGATCAACCTGTCAATGACCGATACAACCACTAGACTTATAGAATCCACAAGAGGTGGTTAGTTCCTTGTCATGAATCCTAAGGGGAGTGTTGGCCTTTTTTCCAACAAAACCCACCTTTTGGATCCACTATCCAAAGAGAAGTATGAAAGCATACTTATAATAGTGAACTAATTGGTAGCAACTTTCTTTGCCTATACAGTTCCAATGAAGTGCATTACAAACATAATCACTAATCTACATCAAAAAAAATTGCATCCACATGCTCACAACATCCAATCCATACCATTTCACATCAAGTCACTACTTTCCTTTATAAAAATGCAAGCAATTAGGTCATCATGTTAAGACTTACCCAATGCAAAAAAAAATTACATTGACCCTTACTAAGATACACACGGTATCTTATAAAAGGTAAAATTCATTAAATACATGCCGAGATCCATAATCCATGCTTGTTATTAATTGAACACGTTGCTTTCCTTTGGTTGGCCTCAAATAGGTCTTCACATGTCCACACACCCAACTAACATCAACACAATCCTAGTGGCCCATGAATATCACAGAATGTTCTTCCATGTGTCATTTGTCATGCCTCAAGCTTGTATATTATGACTCTTGCTCACATCCAAGTTATTCTGAAAACTCAGAGACCATCTCTGTCATCACTGCTTTGTAACCAGTCCTTACCAGATCAACTATAACTCATGCAAACAAAAATATAATGATCTAAAACATTATCCATAAGGTCTATAGTCCTCCCTCTACACAAATTTAATCTCACATGCTCTAAAATATCATACATTGTTCATACACACTTGTTAGTCCTACCTATTCTTGTCATAACCAGTCTCTCTGAGACTTCTGATGCATCCAACTGAGACAAATGTTGACATCAATGAGAAAATATGAATGTCAACACCTCAAATAGAAAAAAATACAACAACATTCCCCTTTGGAATTGATGGCAACATATGATAGAAACCATCAAATCAATAGTAGCCTTCTTAATGAAAATCTTCTCAATATCCTCTTCACAGCTCCCCCTAAAGCAATAAGGGTTTTTTCACTTATATCTCTCCCCCTTTGACATCAATGGAAAAGGGTGCCATAACTCTTTTCCTTCTCTGCACATCCCACCTCTGGGTATGTGCAAGATCATGGTATGCCAAAAAACTGGCGATGAGAAAAATGAGCTTTTCACTTGTCCAAAATTGCACCCAAAAGTTTGTTGACTTTCTAGTAGGCTTGGGTGTCAGTACACATGGGCAAGCCAAAAGCCAAAGAAAAAGCATTATCAGATATCTGATAATATTGGATATCCGATTGTCATCAGTAAAATATATTTGTAGCCCACGGCTGCGTTCAACATTTTCATTGTGAAAACGTTGAACAAAGCCAAACAATTTTGTATATTCGAAGAATTTCATGTCTGATATGCTACAATGAACAATTTGCCTCCAAATTGAACAGGTAAGTTAAATTTCTAAGTTTTTATTGTTGTTTTTGGTTTTTGAATTGAAATTTGTATGTTGGAGCTACTTTCTATGTATGTGATGTATGGCAAGCTAGTCAACTTGTGTACTTATGATGTGTATAAGCTAGTCCATTATATATGAGATGTATGCTAGAGATAATCACTATGTGTGTGATTTTTGATATGACCCTCATGTGTATGCATGAAGTTGGTAAACTGATTATTGATAATGATGGATATGGAACTGTCACCTAATGGCAATCGATATCCTTTTTATGGGATTGGACCAAGTTCATAAAATCCCTTAATTAATAGACATGACTAAAGAGATCAGAGATCTCATCAAGATGAGAGAGTGATGACTTCCCACGAGAGAATAGATAGGCAGGATCATCAAGAGTGACCCCTCGAGGCTTATGTCTAGGTCTAAGGATTACTCTAGTTATGGAAGTTATACACCATCATAAGTAAGCCTAAGTGTGATATCAAGTTGTTTCCACCACAGTGAATGAAGGAGATTTAAAATAAAAAAAAAATAGTAGCAACTGAGGGGGTTGTGTATAATTTTATTGCTATTTTGTTGTCAAAATCCAACAAAATAATCATAATTAAGTATAGTTCAACTAGATTTTTCATTAGAAATGAAAACATAATATGATGTCATGTAAGCTTTTTTTGTGCTACTCTTAATGACATGTACTAATTCTTTTAGTTACCTTATAATTCGATCTATAAACTTGTATTATTTTTTTTCCATTATTTTTTATTAAAAATATTAGAAATTGCAATATGTTTCCTTTATGTTTTACAATAAGTTACAAATAAATTTGATAAAAATTAAATTACTTATAAAAGAAATTTATGAAATAAAGTTATATACCACATAATAGATATTAAGAAAAAATTCAAACTTTAAATTTCAATTCTTAAAAAAAATATTAATTTAATAAAACAAATAGTCTTACCTTTTTTTTCTATAAATCACAAAATTATTAAATAACATATTTTTCTTTAATCAATTCAATAATCCAAGTCAAAATAGAATCGAAGTAATGTTTTTTCTTCGAACACATCATAAAACGTAATTATTCCATGGATAACTCCAAAGATGAATTTAAAGTGAAGAAAATTAACTATATATATAGTAAACTTCTACTCGAAACACGTTGTCCACATTACAATGGAGGTAGTTAACTTGGCCTCTCCTCTCATTCAGATACACTGATCTAGTGTCTAAATTTGGACTCAACTCTGTCCTCTTCGATTCTAAATTCAGTGGAAAGAACAAACAGTCCCTTACTATCTCAAGAATCAAAAACCTTGATTGTCAGATTCTGATCCCGATCAGTCTGCATATTTGAACAATGTGTTGATAACTATCATATTATACCCATGATGAAAAGAGAAAAGGTGGTGATAAAGCAAGTGTCTGTATATGTGAGCACCAAAGACTCACTTTGATACACCAACAATCTTCCAAATATATATGTAGTCACACTGATAAATTCCAAAGACCAATTCGGCCTATGGACATTAAAATCAGGCTGAAGCTGTGAGAATTTATGCCCTTTGTTTATTCAAAAATAATTTAATATAATTAATATTAAATGGATTACTTTGAATATGACCAATCGTCTGTTAAGGTAGTGTTGTGTCCCTCTGTGTGATAGCCTTTAGCCTTCCCACACTTGAGAGCATTTAAGGGAACAGAGTACTCATCTCTTGGGTTATACCCACCAAAAACCCTAAGGTAAAATTGCTGACCCAGGTATTGCCTTTCCCATGATGCAGACCTTACATTCCACATCCCTGCATTGTCCAGAGAGGTTAAAACTGCAGTCCATGACCTGGGATACACCTGAAAAAACCCATATAAACTCAAGTTACATATATTGAATTCCATCTGTCTGTATATGTATATGATTATGAGTATGAAAAAGAAAATATGGTAGGTTGATGATCAGTTTGTTTTATAGGGGAGAGGATTTAGTAGTTGAGCATCTTAATTTCGCACTTTTCAAAATTCTATATGGAAATTTCAAATCACTCCCATTTTTTTATAGCAGCTTACTTGGTAAGTCATTTTCTTATAACTATGGTTTCAGGGTCACATTATCAAATATGATGCCGTATCAGCATATCTTTTGCCAAGGTGTCCAAAACAGCCCAAAAAAAAGTGAGATGGATGGTTGTGCAAAGGGGAGACCCATCCTTGTGCAGTTCATGGGGCGTCACATGATTGATTGTTTTTAATACTAAGGGATACATTTCCTTCAATATTGGGTAGTCATTATCAGCAATAACAATTTTAAAGTCACAATTATTGGTATAATATTGTCAAAAAAACTTAGACATTAAATCAACAAATATAGACATTAAATCAACAACTACTATCAGAAATATTAGAAGGCACTCAAATTTAGATCCTCTCCCTACTATGAATAAATTTATGCTCAGCAAATTAACCTATGATTTCTAAGTAGGAGATAATTATAACCTAGCAAGGGACTTTGTATGTGCAGAGAAGGGTTTACCTGCACAGTACAACGATATATTGCATCGAACAAATTGTAATTTTTCCTGCTTGCAGGACTCCATCGCCCCCTGTCCATACTGCACACCAACATTTTGTCTTGGGGTTAAACCTCAGAAAAATTAAAAGAATACCTAGTCCAGGAGCAGAAAAGCTTAAGGGTTTTGTTACTATAGAAAACATACCCAACAACAAAGAAGGAATAACCGTCTATGTGCCAGGTTTGAATAGTTTTCTCATGGTTGGAAAAGACAATTTCAACGAAGGACTTGTACTCGCCAGACATTACAGCGGTCTGGAGTTGAACCCCTTTTCTTGGGTGATCAGGAATGCTATTCAAAGTGTAAACTCCTGAGATATTGTAGAAGTCAGCCAGCTTCAGGGGTGTGTCAGCTTGGGCATAGGAAACCCCATTAATTGCATATCGCTGTTTGTTGTTGATTTGAACTTCTGAGTTGGCCAGAATGATAGTTCTTGTTACATTTATTGACCCATAGTGATATGAACCTTGTGGGTTGGGGCGAGCTGCACTGGCTGTTAAATTCCATCTGCAATTTACAAAAATATAATTTAATGAACAAACAATAAGGAAGACAATTAAATTTTATCAAGATTACTAATAACTAAATGGATTAAATTTAAATTGTAATCTAATAAGATGGGTGATATCAATGATAGAAAAGCTGTGAATAGGGATTGCAAAGCTGATTTGGAAGATTGGACGATTTGATTGGGGTAATGTTTTTAAGCTCAATCACAAGAGAGTTTGAACCACCCAGGAAACAGCTACTGATAATCAGAAGCGAGAACACAATATTGGCTTGATTGATGCCTCTAGTCAAAACACACGTGTTTTTGCCAATGATGCAGAAGATGGTCATTGCGAAGTGTGAGGATACCAGGGATGGGTTAGGTGCAAAAGCACTTGTTTTCTTCATACTCTGTTTACTGGAAAGCTTTCAAAAGTTTTATCTAAAGATACTGTATTTATTTTCCACATATAAACTATAGAAAGATACTCTAAATTTGCCATACCTGATGGTTCTTGCTTGGTTAAGAGACCACTCAGTGCGTCTAGGAGGACCCGGAGGAAGCCGGCCTGATGCAGGCTGATTAGAATTACTGTAATGGAGGAGTCCTACCCCAGCGTGAACTGGTTTTATGAAACGGGTGGATGCTACTATGTAATAATCTTTTGCAGACTGGTTGGCAGTAACGAGAACCGTATATGACTGACCCACATGGATGTCCAGGGAGTCATAAGTACTTTGAACTGTGTGGGATCCTTCCACTTCTACCAACTTCAGCTTGTGTCCCTGAATCCTGAAATTTAATGAAGTTGACAATCCCACATTTGAAATTCTAAGCCTGTAAGTTTTGCCTGCAAAATATCAATATAACAGCAATCAATGAACATATAAGTTCAAACCTAAGATATTTGTTTTGCAAAGCTGGAAGATGCAACCTTTCAAAGGTACATTTTAAAGGTTGGCATGGTTTATGGGCAACTGGCTACTCTGAAGGATGACATCACCTTATTCAATTAGCATAGAATTATTAGAAAAATACAATGGTTTTTGATATTAATTAAAATTTAAACAAAAGCTTTTGGTTTTTATATGTTTAAGTGGTTCATCAGAAGTCACACTAGTTTTTCTAATAGAATGTTTCAAAAATGAAAATTAAACTTGTATAGCTTATAGACAGCTGGCTACCCTGAAGACAATAGATGTATGGAGGATGACATCACCTCGTCAATTAGCATACAATCACTCCACAATAGTATTGCTTCTGATTATAATTTCAAATTTTTAACTCTGCAGAAACTTGACTATTTTATTGGACAAAAATTAGGCAACTTAGAAATTCCTAAAAATTAAAATTTCTTAAAGAAACATTTTTTTTAGAATTCAATTACAAAATGTATTAAATTAAAAATTGACATCTCAAATGAAAAATGCATGGTTTTATAACAAAAATATGTGAAAAATGTATTTAAAACAGCATTTTACCTGCATCTATTGACATTGTTACCCACATTTATATGTGTGTATACAAATGCAAGAGTTAAACTTGTAAAAACTCTTCAAACAAAAAATATAGAGTGTACTCGCCAATTCTGAGAGTACTTGCAGAGCTTGCAAACTATGCTTCTGATAGTACTTAAAATGTAAGTAACTTGCTTTAAGTTTTGACATTTTTTAGTTTCTTATCAGAAATGAGAAATCAAACCAGCTTCTCTAATAGAAAGTATCTATTAGTGTGATTTTAAAAAAGACAATTAAACAAGTCAAAACTTAAAATATGATGTTTAAGCCAAAATACTATAATCATGAAAAAAAGAATAAAGAAATTCTTCAATAAAAAATAAATAAGACATTAAACAAGTCAAAACTCAAAATATAATATTTAAGCCAAAATAATATAATAATGAAAAAAGAAAAAAGAAATTCTTCAATAAAAAATACCTGCATCAACATTGATGATCGTACGAGAGCTGCCACCAAGCCCGTTTATGTGAACACCATCAGGTATGCCCAAAGGAATTCCTTTGTCAAGTTTTTTTCTCAGCTCCTGGTGATACCCAATGCTAATCAGAATCCCCATAAGTTAATTCAAGAAACAGAGAGATCATAGAAAAAAACAATTTCAGAGGTTAGGGTTTTTGTTTTGTCTTACAGAGGAATTTTTTTTGTACCAATCCCCAATAAGAAGAGTGTACTCCCCATCAGGAGTAGGATAGGGAACAGGGATTAGAGGCCTGCTTGCAATGGACAGTCCTCCAAACCCTCCAGCTGCCTTGTGGAATAATGTTGAAGGGAAATAGAAGTAGGTTCCAATCTGATCTTTAACTTGGAATTTATAGGTGAAGTTTTTGCCAGGAAGAATTGGGCAATTGGTTCCCAGCACCCCATCTTCCCATGAATTTTTTCGATGTTGAACCCCATTCCTGAGTATAACATTAAAAAATGACAACCAATGAATGTTTCAATCATGGAATATGTAAATATTTCCAAATGCAAGATCCATTACCAAGTAATCAGTAAAGGCTGCCTCAAATTGTTGAAGACGTTGATAACAATATTATCATTCGTCACCGAATCGATCTGAGGACCTGGAAATTGGCCATTAATGAGGATTCCCTGCCCAAATTGAAAACCTAATTAGTACTCACATTCTAATTTTCTTGAAAGGAGCTTCATATTCAAGAGTGTGGTAAAATATATAAGACATTTAAAATGTGATCAACACCATCATCTGGAAATCAATTCAAATCTCTGTATAACAATGACAAAAAGGTGTACTTGTGATTACACATTCAGAGATACATAGAAAATGGAATCCATATATCAAACTTTGTTTATTGATTATATTGCGGACGCATGAAATATGTAACGACTTAATTTATTAAAGAATAATATTACAATGGAAAAGCTTTAATTTTAAAGAGCATTGACATATTCTCTTCAAAACTGAAAGAATTATTGACAGCAAAAATGTATATTTTAAAAAAATGCTCAGGGTAATAAAATGAAACTCATAAGGGTATTTTAAGCAATCCTGTACCGCACCAAGCAGTTGAAATCTCAATTTAAAAGACTGATGGTGCTGGAAAAGGTAACTTAGAGACGCTAGTAATTAGAATTATCCCTTTCTCATGGGAAGAAGAGTATTTAAAACAAATATTATCCTCATTTCAATTCCTATCAAAAATAAGGCTGGCTATTGATCTCTATGTAAGGAGGTATAAAATTTAAATTTGGCCAAAAGAACCTTCAAATTATAAGACAATTGAGGTTTAGTATAACATGGAGGTTGATTGGTCACATCTTCAAAATAAGATATATATTATAGTAATCTCAAATCTTTGAAAAAGAGATTCGTGACATTCTAACCACTTAAACTATATGTGCTTATAGCTTTCATCTCTAATACCCATAAAAAAGTGATATATCAATTGAAAAATTGTGTAGGGAGTCTATCCATGCCAATGCTTATAAGACCTAACAAAGTAGAAGTACGGATTCAAAATAGATCCCATGTTTTGAATAATTCATATGGGTAATTGAAGAAATTAGACCAAGTATTTACCATTAGGAGCCTATCCATGTCAATGCTTAAAAAGCCTAGCAAAGTTGAAGCCATAGTGTACCCACCCAAGTAGATCCAATTTTTTTTCATGGCATAAATGTTTTAGATACTTCATATGAATAATTGAAATAATTAGTTAAAGTATTCATCATCATCATCTGTATCCTAGTTACCACTTGATCACATCAATAAATAGAATACTATCAACTTAAATGTGAACAATTTGTTGAAAACTTAATCTTTCAAAGTGAAATGCTTAAACAACATGGAAGTAAGCAAATTTTCAATTCACTTTTAGCTAGCTTCCTAAGATAAAGATCCCCAAGTTTCAACTTCATTTTGAAAAGTGAATATACAACTGAAGAAGTGAATACTAATTTAGATATCCTCAACGTTCAAGCATTGCTTCTCAAAAGTTGATGTTTTTAATTTAAGCATCTTAAAATCATGTTTTATATTATGTTTTATGATCATTGATCCGTTAAAATTCCAACCTCCCAGCAATAGTGAAGCAAAAACTTCAATTCTTTTATAACCCAACAGATTCAAAAACCTGTGACAGCAATAATCATGACAATAAATTAAAAGAAACACCACAAAGCAGCAAGAGTGATGAATATAACTCACCTCCTGTGGAAGACCCAGAGGAGAAATGGTCCCATAGCTTACATTCCAAGTGAAAAATCTGTATGGGTTTTCACATTCAACCATACCCAGAGCCAGAAACAGCATAAAAAGCATCATTGTCTGCTGCAACAACTCCATCTTCACTATTTCTTTTTGCAGTCTTCATTGCAAACAAGCTTGTGTATATATAAGCACAAACTTTATCAGTGATTTTGCACTCTAAATTGGTGGTTTGTTGCATCTGAATGTCTGGATGATCTAGTTTGTAGGTAACGAATTGGCGTTCTGTTTAGCCAGCACATTGTGTAGCTAACTACTTTCAGTTTTGACTTCATTAGCGGCTAAACTGACCGCCAAATCGCAAGGAAACAGATTCTATTGGAGATAAACCAGTTGTGCCGAGATTACTTGGATTTTGGCTTAAATTTACGCGGACTACATTTCTACTTACAATATAAATGCTGGAATAAATTAAGGCGTGTTAATATCATTTTGTAAAGTTCTGAATTTAATAAAAGATGGAGTTTAATAATTATATTTGTAAGTAGTGAATTGGATTTGGACTGGAATTTACGTGGTCTAGATTTCTACTGAATAAATTAAGGCGTCTTCATGTCATTATGTAAAGTTCTGAATTTAATAGAAGATGGAGTTTAATAATTATATTTTTAAGTAAACTTAGTGATAGATGTCAATGTGTGTTAATGGATAAGTTTTATTCCACCTGTAAAAGTTTTTGGTAATATTTATGTTGTTCAATTGAAAAAAATTGATTTCTATTGTTTATTTGTATATTTCAAAGTTAGTAAATGATGTAAAGTGTAATACTTTAAATATTTAAAAAATTTGTCTTTAAAATTATTTAACTGTTTAAAATAGTGACGATTTTCATTGTTTATTTGTATATTTCAAAATTAGAAAATGATGTACACTTTACTTATTAAAATGTTTAAAAGTTTTGTCTTTAAAAATTACTTCACTTTTTTAAAAATGGTGATGATATTTAGTTATATATCAATAATCTTGAATAAATTATAAAAGCAATTAATATATGTCGATAATATTGATTAAACTATACATGCAATTATCATATTTCACATATTCATTCATTAGGTGGTTTGGGTTCAATGTGAAAGATGATGTTCATTGAATGCCACCAAATGGAAAGTAGATTGAAGTAAATTTCAATGGTGTATCCCTTCGAAATCTGAGCAAATTTGGAGCAATTTGTGTAATCAAGGACTATGAAGGAAACATAATGGCCTTAGCAGTAAAAAGAATTGCAAAGGAAACACATAATGAAGATGAATTGCAAGTGACTCTCTTGGGCTTACAAGCGTGCAAGACATTAAGAAAGGATCAAATTCACTTGGAAGGTGATTTCATGATCACCATTAATGCAACGTATTATAGATACACTCCTAATTGAAAATTAAATAAGCTTGTGTTTCTTATTTGAGAGACCTTATCAAGTTTCAAGGATTATAAGAACTTGTATGTTTATTGTAAGGCCAATGTTAAGCCCTTCTCACTGCTACTAAATGTATCACAATACACAAAATAACAATTATGGAAAACTAATATCCTACTCTAGAATGTGGGAGAAGGAAATGTGAAAATCTCATCTCTGCAAACATGGTGACCAATTATTACAACTCCCCTTCAAAATATCATGTCAAGCGCTTCTCAATTTATTGGTTTGTTGCTCAATTATGGATACAACAATCTCATGGAAAAAAGTGTCAAATTGTTTTCAAGGTTGTTATTATAAAAACCAAATTGAAATGATATTTAAGAGTTCGGAATATGTTGTGTTGCATGTCGTCAAAATGGTTCTAGGTAACTTGTATGTATATACCACACACAAATACCATGTCGATTTCGATGTACCCTCAATGTTGTTGGTTACGCTTCTTGATTATGGAGGGGGCAAGGAGTGTGTTAAGAAGGTAATAGAAATGTAGAAAAGGTGAAATGGTTTGGGGTTTTGAGGAACTATTTGGACGTGGTTGCTAGTGTTTTGCACTTGTTTTATGGGATTTGACCCTACCTAACCAACAACTACAAGGGCCTCTAGATCCCATTCATAATTCATGCCTCTAGAGTAGATGACACTACCTAACACTCGATAGCCAAGTGTGGTATTGGATTCTTGAGGGTGGTTTCTAGGGTTACCTACTCATGAGAGGTGGACTAGTCCTTTGTATGGACTTTAGACTCAAATAATAAAGAGCCTATGATGGGCTCATTGTTGAGCACACATGAATGATTAAGGAAGGTGGGAATGAATTAGTATATAATTAAACTTTTCTTCATAGATTAGCAGAGAGAATCCAAAGAAAAACATTCAACACAAATGCACAAGAGAACACTAGATTTATGTGGGAACCCCAACAAGGGAAAAACCTCAATGAGAAATCTCACAAATAAAACAGGATTACAATAATATTTATGAGCTACAGCCCAAAGGAAGTTGCAACTCCCTGAAAGAAAGTTTTATGACTACAACAAAGGAAGTTCACCTCCCTAAGAATAACAACACTTATAGAAGGAGGCTACAACCTTAGAATAATATGAAAAGCTATTAAGCTTCCACTGCAACACATCTACACAATTAGTTGCCTTCAGCTTATTTCTCTAGCACACTTCTAGGCTTATTCAAATGTAGATGCCTTCAATTCATTGCTTCTATAAGAACTTATTTTCACACTTTGCAATTCACACACGCTTGCAACTAATTTGATCTTTCATTTATATCCTTCACAAGAACCAACAACCCTCTCTAAGTAGGCTAACATGAAATGTGCATCGGCTAAAGAGGTCAACCCTAAACACTTTTTTGGTGGAAGATAAGTAAATCTAAAATAAGGAAAGAGAGAGGTAGGAAAAAATGTTCTAGCACACATCTCGACATGGATGCAACCATTAAAGAATTAGCATAGATCTCCCAGGTCATCCTAGAACACAATTAGACTTTCGTCCAAATGTTCCAGTTAAAAAATAATACTAGAAAGACTAGAAACTAGTATGCAGAGCACATTAGAATACCATATGACATTCAACAATATTCTAGCACCATTATTTCACACTACCACGTTCAATTGAGCTGGCACAATGGACAAATATTAAAAATCATTACTTCTCTTCCAAACCATTCAATACAGTCTTAAGATAAAATAATTAGTTTATACTTAGGGTATGCCTAAGCACCTAAGACTTGAAGAGAATCAATATATAGACAATACAATCAATTCCTCCAAATCACAAGAATGGATAATAAAATGTAGAGAAGTGTGGAGCATTCTTTAGATCCATCCTAATAGGTAATAATACTAACTTTACTCTGCAAGCCCCTGAAACATCTATATTGTCTTGTGTGACTTGGAATGAGAAACATAAAGACTACACATCCTCCTCTATCTAACTCTCAAACTGTAAAACTATGACATCAAAATTAGATTAACGTGGCATAACTCCCTAAACCAGGGACACCAAAACTAGCATTACATACTTGAGTTGTTTAATTGCAACAATCTATCAATCAAACAATATTTTACATCTAACCATGAACTTCATAACATCACATTTGATCATGAAAATTTGACATCCAACCATGAACATTCGAGCATACTAACATAGGTGGATATCAATGACAACAAACTGTCACACGACTACGAAAATATCCCCTTTTTGAAAATCTAAACAAGGTCATCATAGTTTGACATCAATTATATCATGGGTTATTAATGGAAACACATTGCTCCATTTCCGCAAAAATATTCCATATCACGAGTTGACATCAATGACAACACACTAACTCCACATCTGCAACAGTCTCAGCCTTTGCCATTGATGAAAACACTTACTATGTGCTCCAATTTCTCCCCCCCCCTTTGAGATCAAGGGAAATGGGGAAATCATTTTAAAAAGGGTAAGCAAACTACCCCTATCATTATCAACATAAACATGTGTACTACCTACTCCCCCTAAGAGGTAGTTGTCATTAGTCCAGGAAAAAGGATATATCTTGAAATTCTTCCCCTTTAAAGAAGCCCCATTTACACATCTAGTTAGAAGGAGGGGAAATGATCCCTAACTTTAGTCTGAGGTACTCAAATGCATCCTTTAAAAGAGATTTTGTAAATATGTTTGCAACTCAATCCTTTATGGGTACATATTTCAATTTCACATCTTGATTTGCAACTTTCTCTCTTAGAAAGAGATACTAGGTAGATATGTGTTTGGTTCTAGAATACATAACTAGATTTTTTTAAATATTGATGACACTTGTATTGTCACATAGAATAGGAATGGTCTCACATATATTACCTTGATATCCTTAAATTTTTTCTTCATCCATAGTACCTCAATGCAACAAGATGTTGCTGCTATATATTTTACTTCTATTTTTTATAGGGACATTGAATCTTGCTTCTTACTAAACCATGAGACTAATATACTTTCCAAAAAGAAGGATCCACCATTGGTACTTCTTCTTTCATCCACACAATGTTCCCAATTAGCATTAGTGTATGCATTTAAAGAGAAGTCGCTATCTTTTTTATACCATAGTCTATAGTCCAAAGTGTTCTTCAAATATTTGAATATTCTCTTAACTTTTGTCACATGTGTTTCCCTTAGACTAGCTTGAAACCTTGCAAACAAATATAAAACATACATTATGCCAGGCTTAGATGTGGTTAAGTACAATAAATACCCAATCTTTTATGAAATTTGCAAGTGCATAAATAATAAAAAGAAGAACAAGAACACATAACACATAGATTTACATGGAAAAACCTAGTAGAGTTATACCAGGAAAAACCCACAGGAAAATATATTTCAAATTAATTCTCAAGAATTTTCATAGTTATGACAATCTTCAAAATTACATGCAAACATAAGTTTGAGTAGTATATAACAATTGATTTGTAGAGTCCTAATTGAAGACCACTTACTAAATATAGTAAGTATGAATCACATAACAAAATGTTTAACACATGTGAAAATTGTTATTTATCACTAGTAGAATAACATACTACCATGGTACCCCGTGAAGAATATTTGTCACCACTGGAATAACACCAGAACTGAATTCATATTATAACATAATTATAGAGTTGTATGTTGTCTAATCAACTTGGGGTGACTCATCATCCTTGCTCAAATGAGAAAATATTAGCATAGGAATTCTCACTTTCTTACAGTCTTCCAAGCTGAATTTCCTTAAGATTTCCTTAACATATTTTGCTTGAGAGATAAAGATACCATGATCTGACTAAGTAATTTGAAGTCATGAATAATGATAGTTCATCTAATATAGACATTTCAAAATCCTTTTTCATTTCTTTAGCACACTTCTTACATATTTCATTATCTCCACAATAGAGTATCATCCACATATACAACAACTATCAAAATTCTATCCTCCTTAATTTTATTTAAATATTACTATTTGTGGTACCTTTCTTGAAGCGTTGCTAGAGTAAGTACTTGTCCAATCTTGCATACCAAGCCCTAGGAGCTTGTTTGAGACCATACAAAGCCTTCTTAAATTTTCACATCATGTTTGAGGCTTATGATAGTTAAAATCCATTAGGCTTTTCTATGTAGGCTTCTTCTTTTAGGTCTCCACTCAAGAAAGTAGAATTAACATCCGTTTGATATACTTTTAAGGTTTTATGAACTTCATATGCAAGGAACATCCCAATTTATTCCATACTTTCTACCAAATAAAATGTCTCATCAAAGTCAATCCCCTCAACTTGTGAATAGCCTTTACAAACCATCATTTCTTTGTTTCTCACTACATCCCCATCTCCAATAATTTTTTTTATGAATATCCATTTTTTTATGTTTACATTTTTGTCTATAGATCTTAGAACTAATTCCCAAGTTTATTTTTAAAATTTCTTGTATAAAAATTTCATCTTTTATGTCATCAATAAAAGTATTTGTCTCTATCTTTGAAAGTAAGAAAATATTTGCTTGTTCATTTTTTATTGCAATTCTTCTTCTAGTTTCCACTCCTTTTCTTTTATCTCCAATTATCTAATCTTCAAAAATATTCAAGTTAGACATATTTGGTAGGAGTCTTCATGATCTTGTTTGGTGTTTCCTCCTTTTTCTTGGTTTCTTATTATTATTATTATTATTGAAGGTGTAACATAAAGAAATGTTGGTTAGGAAAATAGTAAGGGGTTCTAGAGTGGTTCCCTAATGCAACACCTAACCAATTCTTTATTACATTTGAAGGAACATGACACACTAGGACCAAGTAGGACTTAAGGGCTAAGCGAGTTTAATGATTATTTATTTTTTCAATTGGGGGAATTGATTAGGTAAATTTGATTAAATGATGAAAGATAGAGGAAAAAATAGAAAAATGATAAGTTACAAAATACATAGTCTGACAGAAAATAAACAACTCTATATAAATGCCAAAAATAAGAACCAGAGGATGTCACTAACTTGTGATTTAAATTTGGTGTTATTTTGGAGGGAAGAGATCACCTAGGCAATCATGTTCCCAAGAATAGGTTACCTATTGACTTATTCCATACTCTTTTGACTAAACTCAGTTGTAGAATATCCGCTAGGTCCTAAACTTCCCAAATTTGATTCGGTGTGAATATTGTGTAGAAAGGGGTTTACCTTAGTCAAACCCTAGTTGAGGAATCAACCTTGAAATAGAAATGAAATTTTCATGAAAGGAAATCTTGTAAATGTAAAGTAGATATTAGATATACCATGTAAATGCATATACCTTCAAAAAAAGACAGTGAGATGGTGATGTCTAAGAAGATTCTTGTATATAGATTAAATGTAGTTGTATGTATTTTTAAATTTAGAGAAGGATCAAGGATGCACTTCACAAATACATAGATCTATTAATACTCCTCAAATATCTTTAGTGTTGTTATGTTTGACTCTTGTTTTCCTTGAAGAATGGATGAATGAATGAATGTAGATGGAAAAATGATATTTTTGCTTGATTGAGGTATCCTCTAATTGGCCATCATGGGAGGGAATCTTGCTACAATTGAGAAGATTTCCTTCAAGAATGCTTTGGATGCTTGAAATCTTGCTTGAAAACATTTAGACGCAAAAATGTAGGAGAGATCTTGAAATCTTGATTGCTTCATATAAAAGTGGTTACCAAAATAAGGAGAGGTGGGTTGCTTATCTACCTCTCATAACATTTTGGAGCTTAAAACTTGATGGAGTATGACAAGAATCTGGAGATCCTAATAAACCTATGGGATAGGTCCCCAATTTGAATTTTGGGGAAAACACCAAGGAAGGATTTAGCCTAGGCAACTCTTCATGAGAATAGGTCAGCTAGGGTGACCTATTCCCCCTAAAAAAAAAAGTGGAGAAATTTGTTTCGGGAGTTGGGAATGCAGAGAGAAATTTGTAAATATAGGTAGTGCTAGGCTTGATCAAGCATAAACGGAGATGAAAAACCAAAGACACTAAAATGGGGCCTAATTTAACATATAATTATAGGTTCTTACAATTTAGGAAATTACACTCAGCCCCCACTTTAGCAGGAGTATGAGATTACCTCATGCTCACAGTGAAGTAGATCGCAACATTGGAAAAGAATTATCAAGGTCAAGGTGACAAGGTGACACCAAGCCCCCAAGGTCATCATCAAATACAAAACCAAGATAAAAAGAAGTAACACTTTAAAAGATAGAGAGAAAGGAGAGATGCCATGACTAACTATCCTAGTGAGGTTTTGACAAGTACTATGGTCCATGTAAAGAAATATAAAGATTAGAATGCCAAAAAGGAGGATCTGGCCTAAGGAAAACATTGTTTCCAAAAGGGATTCACTAAGGTAATGTTCAGGGGCATGTAATGTAATATAATATAAAGAAAATATGAGTTCAAGGAAAACATTATCTCCTTACAACATTCGGTAAGATATTAAAGCAATACATTGAATTGTTGTGTATGTGTGTGCAAAATGTGAAACAAAGAGTGAAGTATATGCCCCTACGTTAAAGCGATTGAAATTTCCTTAATAAGAGAAATGGATTTAATTAGATAATAGATACATCCAAAAGACGTTTCCACTATGAAATTTCCTTAATCAAGGACAACCCAAGGGAAATGAAACACATAAAAAAGAGAGCATGCAAGAGATCTACTAACTCTGGGGTCAGTATGATCATATGATAACTCATATATATCAAGAATTATAGAAAATAAATTGACATCATCCCCCAAAATTAATTAAACAACAAGAAAAATGGAAGATCGCATAATAGATATGAAGAAATGTCTTTTTGGGTTGGTATTGCGAAGACCAAAAAGAATGGTTACTACCACTTTGCATCATCCCCAATAAAACAATACAGAGGAACAGTTACAAACAATAGCACATGTATGACATAACTTGTATATAACATATATAATAAATGAGATACAAATAGAGGAATGCCATAAAAATTTGATTCCTTTATCACCTTGTGTCAACAGAGCAACAAGGGTCAATTAAAGAAATCTAAAAAAACATATAGCAAGTAGCACATCACAAGGGAAGTACAACACAATAGGTAAACACATAAAAGAATCCACCATACAAGAGGAGAAAGAAAATCATATCTCCTACTCCCCCATCTTGGTCTTTACTATTTAGATAAGGTGGACAACATACAAGAGGCACAATGGCGAGCACGACTAATGGAGCCATCACAAGTTCCAAACAAGGACCATGCTCTAATGATGAGTCACTTTGTTTGTCACTAGGAGCTAGGGATAAGCGATTTTCAAATTTAGTAGGTAAATCATGATTAACATCAATGAGCTCATACATATCATCAAAAATTTTAGCATTAACATCAGTTGCCTCGGAAAAATTTTAATCATCATCATCAAGAGTATCTTCTTCATCCAAATTAATCACAATAGAATCTTTGATACAAATAGAATCATGATGTTTATGTAAATTCATTTTCTTTAGATTAATTTCCTCCCTTGAGCTATGGATAGTTTGGTAAAAGGGAATAAAGGTATTACAAGGTGTCTTAGGGGAGGAAATGTGTTGTGAAGCAAGCTCATGGGCCCTAGCACATCGTCTATCATGGTGATCACAGGGGAAATGGCTATGTTTGGTTTTGTTTCAAATTTGAGTTGGTTAAATAAGATAAATCAACATCGGGTCATTTTATTCTTTAAGATGAAGAAAATAAGTAACCGCACTAGGTTGGGACATAGAAACTACAGGGTGTTTGTAAGATATAGGTGTTAGAATGAATTTAGAATAATTGAGAAAGGAGGGGTGAATCATTTATCCTTAGGTCTAGATATAGCAAATAAAATTTTTATGTATTTCAGATCTACTCGGCAGTAGTAGCATATGTCAAAAACTTTAATCATGCAGTTTGCTATCTAATGAAATTGCTTGTAGAAACATAACAGTAAAACAAACCATAAACATTCACACAAGTTGACACAAGTATTTAATGTGGAAATCCAATATGGGAAAAACCACCAGTAACATGCTACCAAGTTTTCACTCTTCTAAAGTGAGCTCTGTGAGGAGCCAACCCTGTTAAAGGTTACAATAACACACTGTTAGGTGTGACCTGGTTAAAGGATTTAATCACCTTGTCAGGAGTGGCCTTGTTAGAGGACTTAGAACATTCCACCTGAATGTCACCTTGTTAGAGGGTTTATACAAATGACTGTTAGGTCAACCTTGTTAAAGGATTTAACTGATACAATGGTTAGAAAGTAATCAACAGTTGTGATCTGATACATACAACTTACTTTGAAAATTCAGATCCAATTACAACTCTGATGTTAACTTACTGGATAGCCTGCATTGTCATTTCAACCTTCTGATCTGCTTGGAAATCTGTCAAGCAATCACACATGCAACTCTTTGCTTCTGTATTCAGCCTTCTCTGCTAGATCATGCC
>MU224600.1:1916482-1926950 GCA_018584345.1 Thuja plicata
TAAGTTTAAGAAGTCAGTTCTTGAACTCAAGACAGTGATACCTAATAAGTTATGGAACATACTGGAGATCATGAAGAGACATGCAATTGAGGAAGACATGAGGATAAGAGAAGAAACATTGGATAATATTATCCCTGTATGCTCACATGATGAGAAGGCAATACTATTAGATATGGTGAAGCCTCTTCTCAGAACCAAGACAAGGACTCTACAGATTACGAACAAAGAGTATGAGCAGATAGGTAAAGAAACTGAAAATGCATTTGCACAAGTGTTTATGGATAGAAACATGTATCCATCAATGACACCTACTACAAAGGTAACTCCAGCTCCTACCAAACAGGTTACAGAACCAGTGATTCAGATAGCACCTATAATAGGTCCACAGGTTTCAGCGCCCTCAGTGAAAATAACTTCTGATACAACAAAAGACTCAGAAGATACTATTGTGGTTGATAACATCAAGATATCCATGACAAAATTTGACAAAGACATGGACAAAGTCGACAAAGCATTTGTAAGCACTGAAGAGATGTGCACTGATGATACATTTGTACAACAAGATGAAGTTCCCTCCAATGATCCAATTGACTTGAATGAAGAAAAAGATACTCAAGATAATGAGACACCAATCAAAGAGATACCAGTAAAGAGTGAATGCATTACTATATTCTCACCATCCACTCAACCATCTACTTCATTGTTGTCAAGGTTAACTCCTGATTCAACAAGTCTAGATGCATGGGGAGAAGAGGACTTAATCAAGATCAACGTTCTTGCTATGGAAAAAGCAAAAGAGAAACAAGTGATGAGGAACCCTCACTTTTTGGAATCAGTAAACATGTTGAATGACTTAGTGCCTATAGACAAGAAAGTAGCCAAATTTCAATCAGTTGAAGATGTGGATAGCATTCTAACTACCTTCAAATCACATTTTACAAGCCTAGTAGACTCAGCTACTAGAATTGCAGAAGATGAATAAAAAAAGGAGAGACTGAATGAATTGGTAAAGAAATTTACCTTAGACTTAAACTCTTTAAAGATTGGGCAATCCATACTAAAAGAGTTGGCAGCTAAAGGAAGGAAAGTCATAGCAAACTGCATGGACAGAGTAAAGTTCACCTCTGAACATATCAAGAAGATAGAAGAGGCAGAGATCATGGTGGACGCTATCAGAAAATTAGTTGAGAGATCTACCCAAGAAATGAACATATGTAATAATGTCTATCAAGGTCAGTTAGACAAAATTGAAAAGGCTAAGTTGGAGATCAGCAAGATAAGAGTCAGACAAATTTAGTTGAGAAATGCACTTGCGCCCTCTCTAGCAGTCCTAAATGAGAACATCAAACATATTGATGCCACCATTGTGACATATGATCAAGGTCCTTGCATGGATCTAATAAATATTGAGAAGCTGACATATGCCTTATGCACGCATCTACAGACAGTTGATGCAATGAAAGTATTCTGGCAGAAAGAGATCCAATCTCTTCAAATTGTGTACCCTAAAGTCGACATGGAGTAAGTATCTTGGAACTTACAATTTTTTGTACACATTTTTAATTAATGTCAAAGGGGGAGTAATATAGATTGTGTATATATGGAGAGTAGTATATGTATATATGTAAAAGATGTTATGATATACAATTACTTTTTTGTGTTAAGTCATTTTAAGAAACTTGGCCACATTCCTTTGTTGCCATAAATGATAAAGGGGGAGATTGTTGGAAAGTTGACTCCTAGAGGACATATGACTATTTTTGTGCTGTCATCATGGAAAAAAAGTCATATTAAGTTTCTATCAAAGATAACTTAGAAGATAAAATGACTAAGTATGGAAACAGGGCAGACAAAGATATACATCGATCAATACATCAATGCACGTGCGAGAGATCGAATTAGAGTATGCACATTTAGATATATGTTCTATGTGATGTCTAAATACTAAGTCCAGACTTGCATGGTATGGCATGATAGTATGGAGAAGTTACAGACAGATCAGTACACCAGTAGTCCAGAAGACAGAGCATGGAAGCCGACTACTGTTTTGATCAGCGTGAATTATTTTGTTATGTAACGGCCAAGCACCTTTGATTATATGTTTTTAATGATGTAATTAGTATTGTTGTAAACATGCTTATGCCAACTTGCTCAGAAGCATTGTGTATTATGTTTCAGGGCCGACCATAAGTCTTATTTTGGGTCGCGTCTATTCGGGTATGAACATATAAATATGTAATGTAAAGTTATGTTACAAGTGTCGAATATTATCTAAGAAAAAGATATAGAAGAGTAGTATGATGAAGTTAGTATGAGATAAATCTCTTTAAGAGAGTAAGAGCATTCGCACATACATGGAACTGATCAGACAACAGTGTCATCACAATAATTCACTTTTGATATAGTGTATATCAACTATTAGAAAGTTGTAGGCTTCATCTTATTGGGTAGTGAGCCTAGGTAGTGAGTCATATACCTTTAATAGGGTTTTTTAAAAGACTCCTAACAGGGTCAGACCTTTAACCAGGTCATTGTACTTGCATTGTAAAGACTGCTTCTAATAGGGCAAAGGAACTTTAATAGGTTCATTAGACTAGTACAATATTTGTGGGTACTAATTCCCACCGGGGTTTTCCTTTGATCAAGGTTTCCCCATAATCATATCATGTGTTATGAGTTATTATGTTAAGCTTCATTGAATGTATGTATGATTTATGTTTAAGTTGCTGAAAAGTAATAAATAGACAAACACTGATTCACCCCCCCCTCAGTGTTTCGAACATAACTGTCATCAACCTTCGCAAAAAAACAAGAAAATTATGTAGTGTTCAAATCAAAAACATTACCTCTTGAATTAGTACCAGATGTGATCAAATCTCCTATCTTACTTCTGATAGAACATTTCCCATCATTGAACTTCTAATGATAACCCTTGTCTACAAGCTGTCCAACACTCAAAAAATTATGCTTAAGTTCATCAATAAATAATACTTCATCAGTATTAATTTTACCATCAAGAGAAATTGATCCAATTCCAATGATAAACTTCAGAGTATTGTCACCAAATTTGACTACATGACCATCATATTTAGTTAGCTGAATAAACTTGTTTCTATCACCAGTCATATGATGTGAACAACCACTATCTATGATCCATTCAGATTTATTTTCAACATGTGAAACTAGGGATTTCTCTTCATGAATAGGTTCATCATCTTTAATATAATTAAATCTAATTTCATCATAATCCACAGCTTCATCATCAAACACATGTTCACTAGCATTGTAACATTCCTTATCCTTGGAGTAATTAGGTCTATGAAACTTAGATTTATGTTTAGGAACCCTTGTAGGACATCTAGATGAAAAATGACCTATCTTATTGCATGAAAAACATTTCGAAGGTAACTTTACTTCAAACTTACCCTTACCTCTCTTTTCTCTTCTTGCGATAAGGACAATAACTTCATCTAACTTCCTCTCTTCTTCCTATATCTTTTCCCAATTATTAGCATATTCACCAAGCTCTTCCCGCTCACTCCTGTTGGTGCTCAAAATACTTGATAAAGTCTTTTTGTTATTATGCACAATCACCTTGAATTTTGATTCAAACTTATGTAGTGAATCTCCCAGCTTTGCGGCCTCAAAGGTAGTTAATTTAACAATCAACATCTCTTTGTTGAAGTTTGTCGTCAAAGGTATGATCTCCTTTATAGCTTGTACTTTAGTTTTGTAAACAGGTGTCAAATATCTAAGAATCTTTGAGATCACTTCTTCTTCATTGTAGACACATCAAGAATTTATAATTCCTATAACAACCTCAATAACCCTCTGTACATATGCTCTAACATTGTCATCATCTTTCATTTTCAGAATTTCCATCTTTGTCTTCCAGTTCTGTAACTTTGTCTGCTTATTAAAATTATCTCCTTCATATAGTGCTTCTAATCTTGACCAAATTTTATGTGCAGAATCCAAATCTTTAACCTCTATGAGTTCACCTTTAGAGAGTGTGTTAATTAGTGCTTCTCTTGCAACCATGTTACAAGACAAAAACTTCTTCTTCTCATCAATAGTTGTATCTAATTCATCTGCAATCTTGATTGGCTCATCTTTGTTTGTAATCATCTAGTAGTCAATTCCCAAACACAACAAGTGAGTTATCATCTTGTTCTTCCAACTGTCAATGTTTTCAAGATCAAACTTTGGGCTTTCTTTCCTATAAAATGCCATCTTCAAGATCACTTCAAGTTGTTAATATTTCTCTCAAAGGACTAGAAGCTTTGATACCAATTGTTAGCAATAATAGTCCACCAGAACAACTGAGAGGGGGGGTGAATAAGTTGTATGCCAAATACTTAAACTTTAACCTTTAATAATCAAAAGATAAATGCAATTTTGAACACATTAGAAAAAACACTCTAGCATAACCATTTGTTGTCAAGGAAACCCTATTAATAGAAAAACCCTGGTGGGAATTAGTACCCACAAATGATGCACTTAAAGTATAGTATCCCTATTAGAAGATTATTATTACATACAATACATATTCCTTGTTAAAGGAGAGACCCTGTTAGGATTCAAGAGAAGCAATAGGTGACTTCCCAGGCTCACTGCCTAAAGAAGGTTAAATCCACCTTCAGGACTCATTGTTTGAGATACAAATATACAAAGATATAATAATATCTAGTGATCTGACTGATAGAAACATCTTTTATTAAAAAGTTCCAATGAAGTTCTTTAATCACAACCTCTTTTCTACATCTATAAGACTTTACAAATACAAGCTCGCAGCTTCCACACTTCTTTGTCCACACTCCTAACCAAGAAAACAACTTTCCTTTATACAAGTTTACAATAAGAAATTAGGTCATCCAATTAATACTTCTCCAATGCACAAATAATTACATAACCCCTTTCTAAGATACACACGGTACCTATAATAAGTAAACATTAAGTACAATTCATCAAATATAATCCAAGATTCACAATCCACACTCACTATCCATAATACACGCCACATCTATGAAGTTGGCCCCAAATAGTTCTTCTCCAGAATACATACCACAACTGACGTCACCAAGAATATTGCAACCTAAGAATCATAAAAAAAATTCTAAAACATGTCTACAGACATTCCCCAAGCTCACATAACATGAATCATGCTCGCACTCAAGTTATCCACAAAACTCAGAGACTAGCTCCATCACAATTCTCTACCATTGTTATGTAAACAGTCTTCACCAAAATTGTTGTAACTCAAACAAACATAATCATAAACTCAAGAAAACTTATGTATAATATCATGGCTCATTCATGTACACATCCCCATATTCACATACTCTAAAACATTCATACATTTTGTGTACACTTATGTCAGTCATCCATGCACCAGTGATAACTAGTGTGTCTACCTTTATCTGAAACATATGTTGACATCAATGACAAAACATGAGTGCAAAAAAATCCAACAGAAGCCAATTCCAAAATGCTCCAGAGCCAAATGCTACAGTAATCATGAAGGGACCCAGTCAATTGGATTCAAATTTTCCCTTTTTCTCGCGATGTTGGTGATTCTTTAGATTTTCTCTAAGTACAAGATCCCCAACCTGGAATTCTTTGTATCTTACTTTCTTGTTGTAACCTCTAGAAATCCTTTTTTGATAAACCCTTAGATGGTCAAATGATTCTTTCCTTCTTTCATCAAGTATTTCTAACTCCTGGATTCTGTAAATCTGGTAATCTTCATCAGTGATGAGCCCTTACAATGAGACTTTGAGTGATGGTATCTCTACCTCAATAGGCAGTATTTTTTCTGCGCCATATACCAAATCAAATGGTGTTTCCCCTATAGGTGTTCTGATTATGGTTTGATAATCCCACAAACCTGGATTTAATTGGAGATGTCAGTGTTTTCCTAACTTACTCACTATCCTATGCAAGATTTTCAACGTATTTTTGTTGGATGCCTCAGCCTGTCCATTCCCTTGAGGATAGTAAATAGAGGAACGGTGTTGGGTAATTTTGAACTTCTTGCATAATTCATCCATATCTTTGTTTTTAAATTATCCTCTATTATCTTTTATAATAGAGGAAGGTATCCGATGCCTACAAATGATGTAGTTGAGGATAAACATGGATACTTGTTTTACTATTTCTTTGATAAGTGGGACTGCTTTAACCCACTTTATAAAATACTCAGTGGTTTTAATGATGAATTTGTGTCCACTAGATGAAGAGAGATATATTTTCCCTATCAAGTCAAAGGCCCATTGTTGGAATGGTCAGTGCGTGATGAAAGCTAATTGCTCTCGAGTAGGATCATGGATTAGGTTACAATGTAATTGGCATTTCTTGCAGGATCTAGCAAATTGAATAGCATCTTTCTCCATGGAAGGCCAGTAGTACCCCACCCTTAGGATTTTCTTAGCCAAAGAAAGACCATTCGAATGAGACCTAGAAATACCCTCATGGACTTCCTTTAGTGCATGCTTAGACTTTGCACATTCTAGACACCTAAGGAGAGTAGCGTTTAGACCTTGTCTATATAAGTCATTATCAATTATTAAATAACGCATGATATTTATTGTAAGGTTTCTCTTCTAATTTCTGGATAGGTCATTTTCCTGAACTTCCTTTTCAAGATTTTTTTTGCAGAGCTCTAATGACAGTTTTTCAAAAGTTGTAGAATGTTTCCTGTCTATTTTTCACGTGATTGGTTGCAGAAGGTTTTTGTGGTCATATTTTGTTCCCTTTGGGTCACCTTTGTAGAATCAGAATAGTTGATTTGGTCTTGGTTCCTTTGCAGGTTCATTTTTTGTTTAAAATTCCCTAGTTCTTTTATCCAACATCGGTTGTGCATTGAAGAACTTTGATATTTTATATCCCAGCACTAAATAGTTAAGTGCCTAAAAGGTAGGTGCCTTTTGGCACATGGTTCAGCAAATGGATGGTGATGTGGGCAGTCAATTGAATGGACAAAAAGGATGTTTTGGTGGGCCCATGTCATAGAATTCTCAAGTGACATGGTTGAGGATTGCCAGGTGATAGCAGGGCACAATGGTGTAATATGAGTCATGGTAGGTCCAGTCAAATTGTGCAATGGCACGGGTGTGACATGTGGCAGGTTTGACAGACGGTGGGCCAGGTTGGATGGACACATGGCAGAAGTTCCAACAAATAAGGTGGCTCCATGTAGCATGGATGGAAGGATAGGTCTACAGAGATCGATCAAATGGATCAAGACATGAGGTGACATGTGGCAAAAAATAAAGAGGATCCTAAAAGGCAGATCAAGATTCGACGGTGTTTCACTACTGCATGAAGGAAATATGTGAGGAAGATAAGCATTGCGTGGTAGAAAAATGCATGACGCATGTGTAGGGAAGTTGTAGGAAGTGTGGGGCCAATGCGCAAGGGCTAAGGGATAGGTGTTTCAGAGGGCCAATGGAGAGATGCCATGTGGAGGTCAACAGGAATTGATCGTGGTTAAGTAATTTTATTTTTTACTTATTCCCCAAACGACTAAAGCACATCAACGGCTATGTTTTAAAAGTTGATAAAGTTTAAATATCGATCGTTGATGTCTTTTTCAATGCCACCTATGACTGTTTGAAAATACTTTCAAATTTTCAAATCTTTTACTAAAGGGTTTTGATGCCAGACGATAGATGGTTTGTCTCAGTGCGCCATTAATGTTTTAATATGATCTTTTGGGTCATTTTTTCACACATGTAGAGCCATGTTTGGATGGAGATCTGATAGTGCTAGGTGTATTTATGTCTAAAGTGATGCAATTAGGGTTTATGGTCAGATTGTTTCTTCTTGGCACCACCTGGTCTTTTCTTCATTAATGAGAGAATTACTTGATGTCATGAATTTGATTTCTTTTTTGACATCAAAGGTAATTTTTTTGCATTCAAGGGAGTTTTCCTATTGTTTCCATATTAGATTTTCATAGGACAAAGGGGAGATTTTAGGGTTTCAACTTGTTTTCAGAATTGAATGCTTGCATTTTATGGTTGTAACCCTAACCCTAAATGGTCTGATGCTTGTTGCATTCCTATTTTTATAAAGGAATTTTTCAAGACCATTTGGAGGGGCTGGAGAATTGGGAGAAATATTGAAAACCATTAGGCTTGTATTTTGTTTCCAGTCTAGGACATATCAAATGTAATTTTAGATTTGTGTCAAGAAAGAATTGAAAGTTCTTTCATCTTTTTCATATTGTCATCTTGTATATTTCCTTGTCATACTGAATTAGTAATTAGTTTCATCATACTTAATATATTTTTTCTCATAATTAAGTGTCTTTATTGTGTTATCCATTGAATTGCAAGTTTTCTGACTTACTGCATAAGTTTTCCTTATTCATATTTGTGTTCCTTAGGTATTTAATTTTAGGTCAAACTAATCCCTTTAGACACTACATTGATTCTGTTTGGATATCTATTTGAGGATCTTGTTGTGTATGATTTTCAGAATTCTTATGTTCATGGCTTTGAATCTTTGCCAATAAGGTGTTTTTAGTTTCAATATTGTATTTAGCTTTTAACCCAATGGATAAGGCACTGATCTAGGATTAGTATTTTTGTTGAGATACATATCCGAATGGTTTGGCTATGTTTTGTCCCTAAACTTTATATCAAACTCATTTACAAGTTCTTTATAGTTACAATTGTTCTTCTTATTCCACCCATGGTAGTGAAGAGTCAATGAATGCTAGGTTTTCATTTAGTACTTGCTTACCATCAATATGTTGTTCATAATCCAGAGGTAAAAGGTGTTGTAAAGAACTAAGTTTAGTCTGGATTGGGTGTACCCACCTTGGTTTTGCAGAGCTAGAAGTGCAGAGGGAAGTCTTGTACCTATAGTTGGTCTAGTTGTCTTGCAGAGCTTTCATACTTGGATCAAATCACTCCTAACATTAGTCTCAAGGCATATTGGTGGCTTTAGATAGCATAAAAATTTTAAACACCAACAAGATGGAAACTCTACTGGGGACAGTATAGTAAATTGCCATAACTGGCCAATGAAGTTGATCATTGGAAGTATAGAGTTACTCAAGAATCACCTTTCTCATTGTTCTATCTTGTGAGTTCTCTATTTGAATATTACTCATATTTGTTAGTGTTGTGATCCCAACTAAGTTTTGGGTGGCAACTCTGAATTTTTCTCTGCAGCAGTGCTGAGTATTAAATTTTTTGTGTCACACACTTTCCAATATGAGTTACAGAGGTACTAGGTCTTGGTCAAAGAGACATCCTGAAGAGAGGTTGCGAAATGATTTCCCAACTACATCCAAGTTTGATCATCCTAGAAGAGAAAGGGATACTAGAGGTGCCCCTTAAGATGAAAGACATTATGGAAGAAAGACCAGTCCACCGTAGTCATGAAGGAAATGCATCAGAATATGAGTAAGTAGCGGATGAGGGACTAGGTGCTTATGGATATTATATTTCTCCTGATGAAAGAGAGGAGGAAGAATTTGTTTCTACTCTTCTAGATCCTGATAGTATGGTTGCTAAACTTGCTGAAGTAGAAAGAAGAATCCAGGAGAAAGTGACTATTAGAAAAAAAAAAAAAAAAAAAAAAAAGCAAAACGAAAAGGAAATCAGACAAGATCAAGTTTTCCTTGAAAAAAGAATGAGAAAATTGTTAGAGTTAGAGGCAATGAATTAGGTTGAAAAGCCTCAGAATTTTGAAGAGTAACCTGTCATTCAGGTGATTAATCATCAAGGCCCTAAAGACAAGGGAAAACAAGGAATGGCAGGGGTTGCGATAAATGAACCCAAATGTTTCAAGGTTGTAGTAGATCATATGTCTAAATTGGACATGGATCTTGAAAGAGCTAGGGTTGAAAAGGAAATCATAGCTAAAGATCTTGACAAGGCAGAATTGGAGGTTGCTACTTTGGAGATGAAGAAGAAGGGTAATTTTATTAGACAAACAACAAGGCATGTTCATCCGGGTGCTAGAGAAGCTACACCATAAAATACTAAAGCCTCTACTTCTCAAGACAACACTACTTTTCAAGGAAAGTCTACCCATGCAGAAAGGTACAAGCAATTCTCTTTTCATAATATTCATGGTTATCCTAATGAGGTTCCAAGTGTCATTAGAGATAAGCTCCCTAGATTTTCTGGGAAAAATGTAATAACAAGTGAGGAACACTTAAATTTTTTTATTAATATGATGGATGATTATGAAGTTATGCATGAGGATGTATTAATGAGACTCTTTGTTCAGTCCTTAGTGTAAGATTCTAGGGATTGGTTTAGAGGGTTACCCTATAATTTTGTAGGGTCAATGGATGAGTTAATTGATTTCTTTAAAGAGAATATGGTGATAAGACCAATGAAGGATTCATGTTGAATGAATTCAAAAATATAAAAAAGAATCAAAATGAAGATGTTGCAGAATTCAACATAAGATTTCAGAGATATATATATATATATATATATATATA
>MU224600.1:1927695-1940099 GCA_018584345.1 Thuja plicata
GGGGGGGTGAATCAGTGGCCTCAAAAATTAATCCTTAAATCAACCCTTAAAACTTATAACCACAAATTATGCCTCTAGTTATCTTCTTTCCTACAAGATGAATGCCTTGAAATACTTATATCAATTTTCTACTTGTCAGATTTCTTTGTAAAACCTTCTTCTATATGTTTACTGATAAGCAGTCAACTATTTACCGAAACATAGTAAATATGCATCGTATACCGATAAATCCAGAATTGCATATGTGAAATGTAAAACAGTAAAGTAATAAAACATAAACACATAACACATGGATTTTTAATGTGGAAACCCTGTTAAGGGAAAAACCACTGGGACCGGTACCCCAAATTTTCACTCTTCCAAAGTGAGCTCTATTAGGAGCCAACCTTGTTAAAGGTTACAAATAGACTATTAGGTGTGACCTTGTTAGAAGATTTAAATGATAGTTTGTCACCTAGTATCTGGCATCTAATGCTACCATCCTTGATCAAACACTCACTTGGCCTGTCAATAGGTATCGGGCATATCCAATGCTACTTTAATGATCAAAATTTTTGATACTCCTTGGGATGTATGTCAATTGCAGAAGACTTTTAAGTCCTTCTCAATTAAGAGACTTGATGCTTCAATGGTTAAACTGAAACATTAATGATCTATTCATACATACAACTCAATTGCAGGTTTTTAGATCTATTGTAAGTGCATTACCTCTCTAATCAATATAATCAATTCTATACCTTTGCTCCACACTGTTCTGCTCTGTGATGTTGTCTCACTGTTCATTGGTGTCTATAGAATCTAGCTCTTTCCTTAGCTTGTTAATCAGGACTAAATGAAAACTTTCTTCTCCTTTAGATTTTCTTTAGCATCTTTCCTCTTCTCTTTCTCACCCCACACTCCAATGCGTAATGAATTGGGTTTGTCTCTTTATAGACATGTTTTACCTTTTCTTGGCTTACTTGATTCTTGGTGTGATCCACAATTCTCGCCAATTAGATTTAAAGAAAACTCATGTTTTATCTCAAAGAGATCTTCTTGACAACTGGAAAAATCATCTTTAAATCAATTCTTTATCTCCGGCTTTATCTGGATGATTAAAATAATGATAAGTATCAATTGAGTCTATCTTTATCTCTTGACAGCTAAGCATTTTGTCATTTTCTGAATTCTCTGTTGTGTCGGTCAACACTTTAGTTATTCATCAGTGATAACTGACTATTCCGTCAGTGTGAATTTAGTTATCATCGGGATATCCATCCTTGTCTTTTCTATCGGGAAACACTATAATTTTTTCTGTCGGGTTACACTGTGTTTTGCTCATCGGGCAACACTGTAACTCTACTCGTCGTTAATGTTGTGCATTTTCTCATCAGGTAACACTATGAATTTTGTTATTTTACTCTATCCGTTGGCATGCACTTTGTCAGTGTATACAATCACTTGACTTATATACATTACTGATAGCATATCCTTTGATTCATTGGTTCTTTGAAGTCTTTTGTAGTATTTCCATGACCATACAAATTATATCAAGTTGACATCAATGACAATACAATACATTAACTAATTTAATGCCTTGCATGTTCATCAACTTAACATCTTCAAACATTCAATCAGTTACATATCATCAAGGTCAAAGTCAGGAGTTGTCTTCATCAGATGAAGAAGAATTTGATGATCAAGTTGAAATTCAAAATGTGCTTTTGTCTGATGAAAAGGAAGCATACATTGATTAGATAAGATGTAATGCTATAAGAGAAGAGGATCGTTTTATGGCTAGAAGACCTTCAGATGCAGAAAGAGATAGAATTATAGAAAACTTAGTTTCTCAAGCACAAAGTAAGTATAATCTAAGAAATAGGACAGTTGGTAGTGTAGATGGTACACTAGCTAGTATGTTTATTAAAAATACAAAATCAATCCCTAAGAAAACAAGAGAGAAAGAAACAAATACATAGAATATAAAAAAGATAAAGGTAGGAACAAAGGATAAACTAAGCAATCCAAATATTGTTCATAAGATTGAATTAAAGACATCAGAGATGAATGCCCCTTCTATTCCAAAAGATGCTAAAGGGGTTGAGCCTAGTTTGGCTACTCAAAAAGAGGATAGAAGTATTGATATTACCAAGCAAGACATTTTTGATATCAAGTATACTCCTATATACATGGGACAGTTGATTTCACAAATCACAATCAGAGTTCCACTTTTAGAAATGATGAGGATTCCTGAACACAAGGAGATAGATTTAACATGGATGAATTGTTTTTCTACCACAAGAGCTTTGAAATCAGAAATGGATGAAAAGAAAAAGAGTAGTAAGGAGAAGCCTGATACAAAGGGAAAAGAATCAGATGAAATTGTTTCTAAGATCCCTCAAATCTTCCTAAATACTAATCATATCACTCCTCCTTTAGGTGATGTGGATCCCTTTTTCCTAACCTTAATTATTAATGGTAAGATGCTCAAGAATTGTATGATTGATTCAGGAGCATCAAACACAGTCATGCCTACAGAAATAATGAAATCAATAGGACTGTAGGTAGATAATCCTCATGGGAGATGTCAAGAAATGGATTCAAGAGAAGTGCCTATTATAGGTACTATTAAGGCTTTTCCCTATACACTTGCTGCATTTCTAGAAAAGATACTGACAATGAGTGTTCTAGTAGTTTACATTCCACCTCAATTTGGAATGTTTCTATCTAGGAAATGGAGTGCCTCAATGGGAGGGAGTATCTGGTGTGATTTGTCCTTTGCAACTTTTGACATAGCTAGTAAGAATGTCAAGGTATCTAGAGAAGTCAGAACTCCTCACATGATTGAGGAAAGTGAAGATGACGCAATGAACTATTTCTTAGATATTGACATTGGACCTTTTCAAGTGCAAGACAGTAAAATTGAGAAGGATGTCAAACATATGCTTCTATTTGAGGAAAAGAACAATATTGTAGATAAAATTGATTTATGGAAAATTTACTTTGATGGTGCAAACTCAAAAGAAGGATCTGGTTCAGGAGTGTTACTAATAGCTCCCAGTAGTAAAACATACAAGTTCTCATTTTCTCTGCTATTTACTTGCACTAATAATATTACAGAGTATGAGCCTTTGCTAATAGGACTGAGATTAGTTGCAAGATACAAGATTAGATGTATTACATTCATTGGGGACTTTGAATTGGTGGTCTCTCAAATAAGATCTAGGTATGCTTCAAAGAATCAAAGGCTAAAACAGTATAGGAATGTTATTTTGGATGAGATTGAAAATTTTGATGCATTTGGCATTGAGTGGATGGACAAAAGTCAGAACAAGATGGAAGATCTGCTGGCTAATATAGCCTTGAGGCCTGAAGACATTAATTTTACAGGAATTTTTAGTATATAGATTCAATCTAGACCATCCATTCCAAACAATGTTGAAAGTTGACAGGTCTTTGATGATGACATGGATATTTTGAGATTCCTATCTTATAAATCAAACTTTGGTGATAAAGAGATGGACTTTACTAGTTTTGTGGAGACCATAGATGGGAAAGATAATATTCTTGGAAGGGAAATTCTCCAATTGAAGTCAAATAGGGTACCCAAAGGTTTGGTTGTACTTAAGATAGCTTTTAATAACTAAGACAAGTCTTTATGAGAAAGCACAGTCAGCAAACCTACAGCCTTAGAGGAGATAAACTTGGGAACCAATCAAGATCCTAAAAAGGTATATATTGGTAAGAAGTTGTCCCCCAAGATTAGAGATTCATTGGTAAATATTCTTAGGAGAGATATACATGTTTTTTAATGGTCTTATGATGATTTAAAGGCATATAAAGAGGATTTATTTCAGCATGAGATTCCATTAAAAGAAGGCACTAAGCCTTTTAGATAGAAGTTAAGACCTGTTAATCCCACTCTAGCACCCAAGATGCAAGATGAGTTAAAAAATATGAGGGATGCTAGAATTATAAATCCTATAAGGCATTCAACTAGGGTATCCAATTTGGTACTAGTAAGAAAGAAAAATGGAGATATTAGATTGTGTGTAGAATTTAGAAATCTAAATGTTAATTCTTTGAAGGACAATTATGGATTGCCCAACATGGAAGAAATGTTGCAAAGAGTCATAGGGTTTGAAATTATGTCTATGTTGGATGGATTTTTAGGATATAATCAGGTCAAGGTCAAGGAATCTGAATAGTTTAAGACTGCATTCACCACACCCTGGGGAACTTGTTTGTATGTTAGGATGCCCTTTGGTTTGACAAATGCTGGAGCTACTTTCCAAAGAGTTATGGATGTGGTATTTGCAGATTTTGTAAACAAATTTTTGGCAATCTATCAAGATGATCTTACTATTTACTCATCAAAATAAGATCAACACTGTGATCATCTTGAAAATATCTTTATGAGAGCCCTAGAGTATGGGGTTTCCTTTAACCCAAAGAAGTGTGTTTTGGGGGTAACAGAGGGAAAGATTTTAGTGCATATTGTTTCTAAGGATGGAGTTATAATTGAACCTAAAAGGGTAAGTGCAATTAATAAAGTCCCTCAACCCAAAAATGTCAAGGGCATTCAGTCTTTCTTTGGACAAGTGAACTTTTTGAGGAGGTTTGTTACAAATTTTGCAGAGACTAGTTTGCCAATCTCAAAGATGATGAAGAAAGGAATCAAAGTGGAATGGACTCAAGAAGCATGTAGGGTTTTCTCAGATATCAAGAAGGATATTAAAGATGCTCCTATTTTGAGGACCCCTAATTATACTAACCATCTATTTTTTAGTAAGTCCTGTTTCTACATAATATCATATTTCAGCTCTGCTGCCTGCAAGGACTTAATGATATTATGGAGAAACAGGCCTATGCTTTGGTCAAAGATGTAAAAGCATTCAATATATGTTATTTGGTAGGGGAAACCTTAGTTTCTTATGTGCCAAGTGTTGTTGTAAAGGACATTTTAGTTCAACAAGAAGTCTCAGGGAGGAGATGCAGATGGATCACCAAGATTCAAGAGTTTAATATTAACATCCATATTACTAAGTTGGTGAGGGGTCTAGGAATTGCTAAACTTATGGCTCAAACCAATTTGGATGAAAATCATGTTTATATGTTAGAAGAAGAGGAAAGACCTTATAATTGTGATATGGATTGTTCTGATTGGTACAAAGACATCATTGGATACTGGCAGACGATGGTATTACCCCATGACATGAATGATAATAAAAGGAGAACAATCAAGTTGCATGCTCTGAGATATGAAATAATTCAAGGACAATTATGGTGGAGGAGCAATGAAGGAGTGTTGCTCAAATGTGTAGATCTTGATTGGTCTGATGATCTCTTGAAAGAAGAGTATGATGGTATATGTGGTGGCCATTACATGGCTAAGACTACTACCCATAAGATTATTAGATCTGGTTTTTGGTGGCCAACAATCTTCAAGGATGCTCACCAATATGTTATAAAATGTGATGCTTGTTAGAGATTTTTAGGCAAGTTAATGTTTGGTGGGAATCTTCCCTTGAAGCCTGTTACAGTTGAGGCACCTTTTTAGAAATGGGGAATGGATTTCATAGGTGAGATCCCTAGTAAATATAGTGGAGGTCATTCATGGATCCTAGTGGAAACTGATTATTTTACCAAGTGGGTGGAAGAAATTCCAACTAGAAGATCCACAAGTAGGGCTGTGATTGATTTTGTAATGCAAAACATGTTGACTAGATTTGGTTGTCAAGAAACTATTATGGTGGACAATGCTATGTGTTTCATATCAGAGGAATTCATTGATTTTTTTCAGCAATATGGGATTCACATTTCTTGTTCTTCCCCATATCACCCCCAAGACAATGGTCAGGGTGAATCCGATAACAAGAGATTGATAAAGATTATCAAGAGAGTGTTGGATGCAAACAAGAAGGCCTAGGATTCCAAACTACAACTTTATCTATGGGCAGATAGAATAACAGTAAAGCTATTGGATGTGCACCTTTTGACTTAGTATATGGTATCCATGCCATATTACCACAGAATAACTTGTTGCAAATTTATAAATTCATCCAAGCATATGATAATGACCTAGAAGATGATATGAGGATTAGGTTGGAGGATTTTATACACCTTGATGAGTCAAGAAGGGAAGCACATGACAAAAATATCAAATTGCAATCACAATGTAAGAATCTATTTGACAAGAGAACTACTGCTAGAAACTTTGAGGGTGATGACATGGTTTTAATGTGGAATGGCAGAATAGAAGACATAGGAAAACATGCCAAATTTGATCCTATCTGGTTGAGACCATACATAGTTCATATCAAGTGGGGTTTTGATTCATATATGATAAAATACTTAACTGGAAACATGTTGGAAATGCCATTTCATGGGCAATTTTTGAAGTTCTACTTTTCTTAAAGAGGTAAGAATCCATGAACAAGAGTGATTGTATATATTATTTTCTGCTTTTCTTCTATTAGTCAAGTTTTCTTTCTAGTAGGTGGTCTACTTTATCTCAGAGATCTGGAACCTTGTTATGCCCACAAGAGGTATACATCCCCAGTCAGAGCCACTGTTAGGTCATTTTCTTGAACTTCCTTTTCAAGCTAATTTTGCAGAGCTCTAATGACATTTTTTCAATAGTTGTAGAGTGTTTCCTATCCTTTTTTTCATGTGATTGGTTGCAGAGGGTTATTGTGGTCATATTTTGTTCCCTTTGGGTCGCATCTATGGAGTTAGAATAGTCAATTTGGTCTTGGTGCCTTCGATGTTCATTTTTTTGTTTAAAATGCCATAGGTCTTTTATCCCACATCGACTATGCATTGAATAACTTTGATATTTTATATCCTAGCACTAAATAGTTAAGTGCCTAAAAGACACGTGTCTTTTGGCATATGGTTCAGCAGACAGACGGTGACGTGTGAGGTCAGTTGAATGGATAGAAAGGATGTTTTGGTGGGCCCGTGTCAGAGAATGCTCAGGTGACATGATTGAGGCTCGCCAGGTGGTAGCAGGGGGTGATAATGTAATCTGAGTCATGGTAGGTCCAATCGGATCGCGCAATGGCGTGAGTGTGACATGTGGTAGGTTTGACAGGTGGTGGGCCAAGTTGGATGGACACATGCTAGTGTTAATCTCTAAGTTTTTTTTGATCATTTAGTTTCCACACTTAGTCATTTATTCAGGCAGTTTTGGTCAGCTACCACTGTGGCCAAGATAAAAAAGTATAGGCTGAGCTACCCATAAAGTCACTGCTGAGCATAATAGATCATAGATGTTGAGTTATCCAACAATTCAGTGCCGAGAACCAGAGACTTAAGTTCTGAGCAAGACAGTTTTGCATACATGTCTAATATGACACAAACTTTAAGGTAATATGTTTGGGTTGACTTATGGGTGTTTTGGGCCAATAGATGTGAAGCATTTAATATTCTCTACGGAGTTAATTATGCATTTAATTATTTTATCCTATGCGTGGCATGAAGCCAATCAGAAAATTGGAATACCTAGGAGGAAAAAGTTTTATTTTTTATCATTGATCTAGATCTATTCGCCATATTTGAAGAGTATAATAAGATTGCTTCTTACCCTAATTATGTGTGAGTGATTGGAGAGCACAGAGAGAAGGTGCATACATACATGAGAGATGTGTGAAGAGTTGTTTTGATAAGAAGCATAGATCTAGCAGAGTAGAAGAGCAGTGAGTAGCAGAGTAAGGACATATCAGATTAGAAGATCAGAAAAGGTATTATAAAGAGGAGACCCATTATCAGCATCAGAGTGCATATCGAAGGATCATATCTTGAGAAATTCTAACAAGTGTATTAGGTGAAATATCTTAACAGAGTGGTTCTAGCAAACCTTTCTAAATCTCTTAGCAGAGTGCTTACTTTACTATAACTTGAAATCCTTTCACAAGGTAGATTGTAATGATCTAAAGCTCTTAATCAGGCAGACCTTTAACTAGGTAGATTGCATATTGTAATCAAATTTTTTTAGCCCTAACAGGCACACTTTATTGTTGCAGTAGTGAAGAATTTGTGGGTGTCATCCCCACCCCAGTTTTACCTATTTGGGTTTCTGGGTTACCAAATTTTCTGTATTGTGTTATTCATTTACTATCATGGATGCTACTAGATGTTAGATTGTTTACATATTTATATGATTGTGGATTCGTTTGTTTTAAAGTGATTAAATTTCAAGATCTAATTCACCCCACCTCTCAGTATCTTGCATTCCTAATATTGTATTTCCAACAATTGGTATTAGAGCTTTGTTATCCTACAAAAGGTTTTAATCAGCTTGAGAGTACAGATCTAGAGATGGAGATTTACAAATTGGGTAAAGTCATTGAGAATCAAAAGATTGAAGTTCAGCTAGCATTACATTAGCTTGAGAGAGCTAGACAGGAGTTGAGGAAGTCATTGACATCTAGGAAATATTTGGCCAAAAAAATGAATGATACTCATTATCAGGAAGAAGACACTGCAAATCTATTTCAGAATGGAGATTCTACCAAGAGCGATGCAGCAATTATAGATCTACTGGAAAAGAACAATGTATTATGTGAAGAAGTTAGGAACCTGAAAAGAGAACAAGAAATACAGATAGTAAGACTATGTGAAGTAGTGGAACAAAAGAAGAAAGTTTAAGATGACAAAGCTATGGCAGAAGAAGATAAAAGAGTGATATCTATCAGACTTGATGAAAGGACACATGATGTGCAAATGACCATAATCAATCAGGTTGACATGGAAAATCAACTGCTACTTGCAAATCAGGAGATCAGTAGGAAATACATGGAAATTGTGAATCTGAGATCTAAGAACAATCAATTGAAAGATGATTTGAGATCTGAGAAAGAACTGAATGAAAGTTTGAATTAACCTAATGAAGCTTTAACTCATTTTGAGAATCTGATGGAAGCATCAAGGAGACCAAAATATTCTTCTGGATTAGGTCACACTGAACCAAAGACATCTACTGAGAAAGGAGAATCATCAAAGACTAGTGAAAAGAGGTACGCAAAGACAAAGAGAAACAAACCTGTATGCCACCACTGTGGAAAACCAGGACACACTACATATTTTTTCTGAAGCAAGAATATTAAGTCCAATCCTAAACCTAATTTCAATGGTTATTGCTTTAACTATAAGAAATTTGGACACAAAGAACATGAATGTTCGGCTAAGGCTAATGATGCACCTCCTACATCAAGAATCAATGGATATTTTTGCAATTGTCAAAAATTTGGACATAAGGCACAAGATTGCAGATCTAATGCTAAACAACAATGGACATCAAAGACACAAGAAAAAGCACCAAGAAAAGGAAACACTTACAATTGGGATTATAACACAAGGAAAAGTTGTCATTACTATGAAGAGTATGGACATGCACTTGAAGACTTCATAAAGACACATTTTAGAGGAAGATCTAAGAGTTGGATGAATGGAAGCCTAGTTTATTTTAGTTGTTTGAAAATTGGTGATACTAAGAGAGAGTGCAAGAAAAGAGTACTTACTCCCACTGTTGAGGAAATTAGAGCACAAATGAACTAGACATGGGTAAGGAAAACAAAGCTAAGCAACAGTGAAACTAATAAAGCTGAGGTCACCCAATCCAATGGATCAAGTGATCACAAAATTTCAAACTAAGCAGAAGAGGTACGTAAGGAAATGTATTTAAATTTCATATCTTACATCAATTCCTAACATATACTATGCCAAAGTCCATATCTGCATATGATAAGATGCATCAGGACATATTTTAAAGTTAAAGTACTGAGAAAAGTCACTTAAGCACTAGAGGTGTCGAGCATCAGTATTAGACTAAGACCAAGCTCATCGTCATATGTGCCAAGCTAGTTTGGGTTGCGACTGAGAGATTTTAAGAGCCGGCTGAGGACAACCATTTTACACTAACTCCAACAGACAGAACATTTATTGCAAACCTACCTTGAAGCCTATAAAGGAATGAACCATTCATGATTCATTTCACCTTGCAATTTGAGATTTCTTAAAGTGTTGAAGCATTGATGAACTTGATTTTAGTAGAGATTTTTGAAGAATTCTATAGCGTGCCATCGACTATTCAGCGAAAGTACAAACTTCGAAAGTTGCCAAGGTAATATGTTTCATCTTTGAAACCCTTTATCATGAAATCATGGCCGCTAGTTTGGCTACACCAGTTAAGGGAATGGAGAAGGAATTGATAGAAGTTCAATTGGTGAGGAGTGACACATGTGCACCTCCCAACTTTCAAGTCATTCCTAAGAGCACAATCAAAGGTGATCTGACTGGAGCCCTATCTTTGATCCCTCTGAAGGTACTCATGAGTCATGACATTAGGGCATTATAAATGTGTAAAATCAGTGAATTTGGAGACCACGAGCTGAGGGAATCCTATGGGAAGCTATGTATAGATGGATCCCTAAAACCTGAACACAATCATTTATCTAAGCAAGGGTTAACTTGAGCCCTAGAGTTTCTGAGGAACTTCAGGGAAGAATGGATCAACATTGTTCTTAGCAGGGTACATGATATGAGCATTTGGTTGGAGAATGGACCAGTAAAGATTACCAAGGATATCATACATCATGTAACTGGTTACCCTACAATCAACCAAAAAAGGACCATGAAATTATAGAGTAAAGAAGACATAGAGAAGGTAACTAAAGCTTTATGGAACAAGAGAGGAATGAATATTTCCACCATCGAAGACCTAGAACTTGATTTTGCTTTGAGGGTTATAGCTCACAAGTTCTATCAGTCAAGCTGACTGGACAATGTGCCTTGCATTGCAGTAGACCAAGCATGGAAGATCATCAAGAAGGATCACACAAACAAATTGGCTGAGCTACAACTAACATATCTTGCTGAGAACCTTGCATCAATCAAGAAAGAGAAGAATTCTGTGTGTAAGTTCAGATCCTTGCTTTTATGCATATTTTTCTATGTTCAAAAGACTTTTCCTACCTATGGAAACATAGTATGGAAAATAGATAGACCTATCGCCCAACAGATAAATGTACTGATTCAACAACTAGGTGATAATTTTGATAATGTGATGGGAACATACTTTGTGGAGTTTAAAAAATGTATGAGGCTGAGAAGTAGAATTCCTAGTTCACTAGTGGAACAACATTATGAGGATGTGTGTTTTCTAGTTGACACATATTACACTTATGTTTAGGCTGTAGTACCTAGGGTATCATGGTTAAGTCCATTACCTTATGAAGTAAACATAGATGAAACATCTATAGCAATCACAACACTCCTAGCAGAGGAAATTGACAGTATTACTAAATGTTTTGGTAATTATGAAGAAGCCAAGGAAAAAATTTCTATGAACCTAAAGGCTGGCACCATGGAAAGAAAGAGGAAAAAGATTGTCAAGAATTTGAAGAAGATGGTTGGCATTGAAAGTGATGAGGAAGTAGAGGATGCTCCTCTAGACTTATCTACTAGACAAGGAGAAGACATACCTAGTGAAGAAGAAGAAGTTGAGTCTGAAGAGGATATAGTTGTCATGGGGAAAGGGAAATAGCCAATGGTTGCCAAAGAAACCAAAGCAAGAAAAGTTAAACCTCAAGCTACCATTCCTACTATAAATGTTGGATACAATTGTTTAATTGTGTATTGTCTTTGATGTTACACAAATGTCATATCAGTCATCAGACAGAGTCTACCGAGCAAAGAATGTCATATCAGTCATTTGACAGAGTCTACCAAGCTCAGAATGTTCAGCAAGGCAGTTGACAGAGTCTACCTAGCTCAGTCGGTAAGAAAAGCTATTTACAGAGTCTACCGAGCACTCCAGAATACTATATCGAGAAGTTAGTTACTACCGGGCTCTCTCGGTCAACAAAGAAATTCAGTGCTTACTGAGTTCAGTCAGTCATCAAAGAATATGTGAAGGAAAGATAGTCTTTACCGAGTTCGCAGTACTTACCGAGTTCAGTCGGTTACTGAAGGATTTTCACAGAATCAGCAGTGTTCACCGAGCATCAGTGAAATGTTTATGTAGCCGACTAATGTAATATTCATTAATTAAAACTTGTATATGCAGCCGACCAATGTAATATTAATTGTAACTTGTAATTGGGCCTACTTGATAACTTGAAAGGTATATATGAAAGATCAAGTTGCGAATTCAAAAGTGTGTGTGTAAGTGCAGAGATATAAAATGTGAAGAAGCAGGAATGTGCGAATTCTGATAAAGGATTGGTGATATCCTTGAGGTGCTGCAAAGATATATGTGATCAGTGAGGATCTATTGGAGCAGAACAGAGATCTATATCAGCAAGATAAGTTGTATTTATTCAGATCACTTCATTGTTGCTCTCTAACAATTGTAGCAGTGATACCGAAATCTCTTAGCAGAGTTGGTCTAACAACCATTTTGTAAATCCTCTAACAAGGTG
>MU224600.1:1945944-1983407 GCA_018584345.1 Thuja plicata
ACCTTTAACAGGGTTGGCTCCTAACAGGGCTCACTTCAGAAGAGTGAAAATCAGTAACTAGTTGCATTGGTGGTTTTCCCAAATTGGGTTTCCACGTTATATCTTGTGTTACTTGTGTTCATGTTATCTGTTTTATGCATGTAAATCACTGTTAATGTTTAATGAACAATAAAAGGTTAATTTACCGAGTAACAGTAATATATATTGAAGACATCTAAGGGACTTGTGGATTTATTTTTGTGGTAATTGATTCACCCCTCCCCTCTCAGTTACTCCATCCATATTTCCAACAATAAATAGACCAAGGACCAGGGAATCAGATATTTCACCTCCTGTGGTGAGAAAATTAGTTTACACAAGGAAGAATGCTGCCAAGAGCAGCTTAAGGAAAAAGAAACAAGTCAAAACCAAAGTTGTGCCGAGAAGTTCTGTCAAAAGACCAAGGAAAAGGAAATTAATCTTGAGTGATGAAGAAGATGAGGAAACAGACACTGATGTGTCGAGAAACATACCTACAACATCATTCAAACATCATGTAGACATTGATGAGGTATGCAAGAACATTAGAAGTTCAACTGGGTTATCTAGATTTAAATTTATCAAGTATGAAAAACAAAGTATAGAGAATAAGGTCAAGTTACAAGAAGATATATTAGACATGATGAGTACATTCAAATTGACACCTATAGAGATAGGGAATAATTTCCCTACAGAACTTTATGATTTCTTATCTAGTAAATGGGAATTTTCATTGATGACTGAAAGGCAAATTAGGGAAGCAACTTTGGATAGAGTCATCCCACAATTGCCAAAGAAACAAAAAAGCAAAATTTGTTGATCAATATAAGAAAAAATTTGTACCCAAATATAGAGCTTATGCTATTTTGAAGAATGACATTGAAGGAGTAGTACAACAAAGTACTCAAATTTGGAAAGAAATTTTTGGGTTGGCAGTTCCAAAGAGAAGAAAATAGATGAAGGAACTTCTGAGAAAATCACCACTGATCAAACAGGAACATAAACTAAAACACAAAAGGAAATAGGTGATGAGAAATTTACAGACTTGACATTAGATAGTCCCATTGACACTACACTAGACAATGTTATCAATGTGGATGTCGAGGATCAGGATGAGTTGGCAGACACAACTATCGAATCCCCTATCAAGGCTAATGAGGTGGATGAAGAGATAAATGAAGAAGAAGGAGCCAAGAAAGAGAAACCAGAAGATCAAGGGGTAAATACTAAAAATCCACCTATTATAGAGGTTTCTCAGACATTATTAAACAACAAAGATAAGATAGAAGTAACTAGAGACAAACCTAAAGAGAAAGAGGCTATACCAGTGTTGGTAAACCTACCACACTCTACTTCATCTACCCCCACTGGAACCAAAACGGGGAATGTACTTAACCAACAGGAAATCTTGATTAAGATGAAGTCAGCAACTGAATTTCTTACTGACAAAGGAAAGGAAATTATTGAAACTCAGTCAGTTGACAGCTCGCCTGAGCCCAAAAGGAGGAATCTACATAAGAAGAAGTCACCAGGACTAAATGTCACCTTAGATGAAGTAATTGCGATTCCTAAAGGGGATCCTGAGAATTTGTGATATGAGAAGATTCAGACCCTTCAAGAACTTTTGAAGAGGAAAAAGAGACAGGAAGAAATGAAGAGAGAACAGAAGAAGAAGAAAGTTTTGCATGACATCAAAGATATTTTTGTAAATGCTTTTGATATGGATGATGTAAATGAACAGGTACCTATACTAGAAAAACTAGTTCACATTGTACAAAGGGTGACTGATGATAATATTGAGGCAAATCACAAACTATTGAAATGGTCTAAGAGAAAGTTTGAGAACAAAGTACTGGAAAATATATCTGAAAAGATAGCTATACAATAGGTTGAAACTTCCTCTCTCATTGAAATTATAGAAGGAGTTGCAAACAATGTATTTTCTTTGTACAAAAGACTATGTGATGAATCTTTCTTCACCAAAGAAAATCAAAAGTTAATTGAGAAATTGCAACTGGATATGAAGTCAACTACAAGTTCATTAAGCATGGAGGCTAGCTCTAGCTCCATTCATTTCAATAAGTTAACTCATACACAGTGGAGGTTAGCAGAGCTTATGGCTAAAGATGGCCGAATTAGGGAAAAATTGATTATGATTCAGGCTAATTTGATACCTCATCTGGAGGTTATGCAGAAAGAACTTACAACTGCCAGAGAATTGATAAAGAGAGACTCTCATCTCTCTACTATAGAAAGTTTGGTAAGTCTAGCAACTGAGCTAGAAGTTAAGTTGGAAGTTATGAAGTTTGTTAAAGATAGTTGGGACACTTCATTTGCATTGATTCTACAACTTCATAAACAGTTTTTGGATAAGTATAACCTAACCCCACCAGAAATCAGTGACAAAAACAAGGGGGAATCAAGAAAGGAACAAATGTGCCGAAGGTATAATATGTTTTGAAGGCATGTATACTATGTAGATAATCTATTAAGTATGGAGTATAATCAAAGGGGGAGTACTATATGTACTTAGGCAATTTTTGTGGATGTAAACGAAATGATAAGTGTTTTTTCCACTAAATATCAAAGGGGGAGATTGTTAATCTCTAAGTTTTTGTTGATCATTTAGTGTCCTCACTTAGTCATTTATTCAGGCAGTTTTGGTTGGCTACCACTGCAACCAAGCTAAAATAGTATAGGCCGAGCTACCCAACAAGTCACTATTGAGGAGAATAGATCATAGATTCTAAGCTATCTGGCAATTCAGTGCTGAGCGCCAGAGACTTAAGTGCCAAGCAAGACAGTTTTGCACACATGTCTAATATGACACAAACTTTAAGGTAATATGTTTGGGCCAACTTATGGGTGTTTTGGGCCAACATATGTGAAGCATTTAATATTCTCTATGGAGTTAATTATGCATTTAATTGTTTTATCCTATGCGTGGCATGAAGCCAATCAGAAAATTGGAATGCCTAGGAGGCATAAGTTTTATTTTTGATCGTTGATCTAGATCTATTCGCCAGATTCAAAGAGTATAATAAGATTGCTTCTTACCCTATTATGTGTGAGAGATTGGAGAGCACAGAGAGAAGGTACATACATACATAAGAGATGTGTGAAGAGTTGTTTTGATAAGAAGCATAGATCTAGCAGAGTAGAAGAGAAGTGAGCAACAGAGTAAGGACATATCAGATTAGAAGATCAAAAAAGGTATCATAAAGAGGAGATCTGTTATCAGCATTAGAGTGCATATCGAAGGATCATATCTTGAGACATTCTAACAAGTGTATCAGGTGAAATCTCTTAACAGAGTGGTTCTAGTAGACCTTTCTAAATCTCTTAGTAGAGTGCTTCCTTTATTGTAAGTTGAAATCCTTTCACAAGGTAGATTGTAATAATCTAAATCTCTTAACCAGGCAGACCTTTAACCAGGTAGATTTCATATTGTAATCAAAATTTTGTAGCCCTAACAGGAACACTTTATTGCTGTAGTAGTGACGAATTTGTGGGTGTCATCCCCACCCCAATTTTACCTATTTGGGTTTCTAGGTTACCAAATTATGTGTATTGTGTTATACATTTATTGTCATGGATGCTACTAGATGTTAGATTGATTACATATTTATATGATTGTGGATCACTTTGTTATAAAGTGATTAAAGTTCAAGATCTAATTCACCCCCCCTCTCAGTATCTTGCTTTCCCAATATTGTATTTCCAACAGGAAGAAGTTCCAGAAAATAAGGTGGCTCCATGTGGCACAGATGTTAGGATAGGTCTACTGAGATCAATCAAATGAATCAAGACAGGGGGTGATGCGTGGCGGCAAATAAAGAGGGTCATGAAAGATAGATCAAGATGCGATGGTGTTTCACTACCGCATAAAGGAAAGATGTGAGGAAGATAAGCATCACATGGTAGAGAAATGTGTGACATGTGTCTAGGGCAGTGGTAGGAAGTGTGGGTCTGATGCACAAGGGCTAAGGGATAGGTATTTTAGAGGGCCAATGGAGATATGCCACATGGAGGTCAACAGGAATTGACCGTGGTTAAGTAATTTTCTTTTATACTTATTCCCCAAATGACTAAAGCGTATCAACAACTTTGTTTCAAAAGCCGATAAAGTTTAAATCTTGACCGTTGATGTCTTTTTTAGTGCCACCTGTGATCATTTGAAAATAATTTCAAAATTTTAAATCTTTTACTGCAGAGTTTTGATGCCAGACGACATATGTTTTTTCTCAGTGTGCCATTAATGTTTCAATATGATCTTTGGGGTCATTTTTTCACACTTGTAGATCCATTTTTGGATGGAGATCTGATAGTGCTAGGCGTATTTATGTCTGAAGTGATGCAATTAGGCTTTCTAGTCAGATTGTTTCTTCTTGGTGCTGCCTGGTCTTCTCTTCATTAATGAGAGAATTATTTGATGTCATGACTTTGATTTGTTTTTCAACATCAGAGGTACTGTTTTTGCATTCAAGGGAGTTTTCTTTTTGTTTCCATATCGGATTTGCATAGGACAAAGGGAAGATTTTAGAGTTCAACTTGTTTTCAGAATTGAATGCTTGCATTTTATGGTTGTAACCCTAACCCTAAATGGTCTGATGCTTGTTTCATTCATATTTCTATAAAGGAATTTTTCAAGACCATTTAGAGGGCCTGGAGAAATGGGAGAAATATTGAAGACCATTAGGCTTGTATTTTGTTTCCAGTCTAGGGCATAGCAAATGTAATTTCAGATTTGTGTCAAGATAGAATTGAAAGTTCTTTCATCTTTTGCATATTTTCATATTGTATATTTCCTTGTCATACTAAATTAGGAATTAGTTTCATCATACTTAATATATATTTTCTCATAATTAAGTCTCTCCTTTGTGTTATCCACTGAATTGCAATTTTTTTGACTTACTGCATAAGTTTTGCTTATTCATATGTGTATTCCTTAGGTATTTAATTTTAGGTCAAACTAATCCCTTTGTACATTACATTGATTATGTTTGGATATCTATTTGAGGATCTTCTAGTGTGTGATTTTGAGAATTCTTATGTTCATGGCTTTGAAACTTTGCCAATAAGGTGTTTTCAGTTTCAATATTGTAATTAGGTTTTAGCCCAATGGATAAGGCACTAATCTAGGATTAGTATTTTTGTTGGGATACATATCTCAATGGTTTGGCTATTTTCTTTCCTTCAACTTTATTTCAAACTTATTTGCAAGTTCTTTATAGTTACAGTTGTTCTTCTTATTCCACCCATGGTACTGAAGAGTCAATGAATGCTAGGTTGGCATTTAGTACTTTCTTACCATCAATTTGTTGTTCATAATCCAGAGGTAAAAGGTGTTGTAAAGAGTTGAGTTTAGTCTAGAATGGGTGTACCCACCTTGGTTTTACAAAGCCTATTGAGGGAAGTCTTGTCCCTATAGTTAGTCTTGTTGTCTTGCAAAGCTTTCATAGTTGGAGCAAACCACTCCTAACATCAGTCTCAAGGAATATTTACGGATTTAGATAGCATAACAGTTTTAAACACCAACAGGTTACCTAGGTAGGATTATATTTGGTTGTATTGAGAGGATTTAGTACCCACAATTAACCATACTATTTGGGATTCTGGGGAATCATAGGCTGCAAAAGGGAGTTCTTCCCCTAGGAAGTCATAGAGAAATTGATCTTCTTATAGTTTTAACATGGAGGCCAAAGTAGCCATGGAATCAACAACTTTGTTTTCTTCTCTTAGTATTTGCTGGAAGGTGATGAATAAAAAGTACTTCTTTAGATCATCAGCCATCCTCTTATATGGTATAATCTTATCATCCTTGGTTTGATCTTGATCATTCAATTGATTGATCACTAACTTAGAATCCCTGTAGATGCACAATTGTGTGATTTTCCATTTGATAGCTAACTTGAGTCCATTTTTCAAAGCTTCACACTCAGCTATGTTGTTTTTGCAAGGAAATATCATCTTGTATGCTTTGGGGATTTTGAATCCTTAGGGCATTAGAAAGAGTACACTGGCTCCAGACCCTTGCTATGTGAATGAGCCACCAAAGAACATTTTCCATGAGTGCTCTGATAGATGTAGAATAGCTTCATCAAGAAATTCTATGATTAGTGGTTTACCATCTTGAAGAGGAGCATCTTCCAAATGATCAACAATGACTTTTGCTTTGATGGATTTCGTATCTATGTATTCAATGTCAAATTCACTAAGTACCATGACCCATTTTTCTAGTCTTCCAGTCAAAGTTCCCTTGTTTAATAAGTACTTTAAAGGATCAATTTTTGCAATCAGCTTGATAGAATGTGCAAGCATGTTATGTCAAAGATTTTGTGAAGCAAATACCACTTCTAAATAAGATTTTTCAAGAATAGTGTAATTGTGTTCATAGAAAACCATTGTCCTTCTTATGTAGTAAATTACTCTTTCCTTTCCTGTTTCATCATGTTGTACTAGTAAAGCTCCAAGTGATGTTTCGATAGCTGAAATATATAGTAGGAGAGGTTTTCCTAGTATTGGTTCCATCAAGACAGGAAGGTTTTCTAGGTACTCTTTGATCTGTTGAAAGTGCTTTTCACATTCTTCATCCCACTTAAATTTTATTCCCTTGTATAATTTTTTTGTAAAGGGTTGTGCTTTAGATGCTAGCTATGAGATAAACCTCTTGATTTACTATAGCTTTCCTTGTAATGTTTGTATTTGGCTGATATTTCTTAGTAGTCGCATTTCCATAATTGCTGCTACTTTTTCTAGATCAACTTCTATTCCTTTCACTGAAACAATGTACCCAAGGAGTTTTCCTAATGTCACACCAAAGGCACACTTTTTGGGATTTAGCCTTAGTTTGAATTGTTCCATCTTGTTAAAGATTTTCTCCAAATCAACCAAGTGTCTAATTCTCTTTTCTGATTTTTCCAGTGTCATCAACATAGTCCTCCATATTATTATGCATCATGTCATGAAATATGGTCGTCGTAGCCCTCTGGTATGTTTCTCATGTATTTTTTAGACTGAAAGGCATAACATTCCAATAGAACGTGCCCTAAGCACATGTGAAAGTTGTCTTTTCCTGATCTTTAGGTGCTATTTTGATTTGATTGTATCCCGAGAAGCCATCCATGAGAGAATACATTTTTGTATTGTGCTATGAGATCCACAATCATGTCAATGTTGGGAAGTAAGAAATCATCTTTTGGACGATCTTTGTTTAAATCCCAGAAATCTGTACAGACTCGGATTGATTTATCACTCTTAGAAATAGGCACGATGTTTGGGATCCAATCGACATATGTTATAGCTCTAATAAATTCTACTTGCAATAATTTTTCTAAATCAACTTTGACCAATAGTGCCACATGGGGATGCATCTTCCTAAGCTTATGTTTAACTGGCTTGACACCAGGAGAAATTGACAAATGGTGCATTATCAAGTCTGTATCAAGTTCTGGCATGTCTGAGTAGGACCAAGAAAATTTGATCTTCTTGTTCATGAAAAATTAAGTGAACTATTGTTTCTCCTCTTCAGACAAGGACTATGCGAGATATATCAGTTGGGGAGCCTCTATTGTTCCTAGATTTACTAGTTGTGTAGGCTCTATAAGCACTGAAGACCGCTCCTAAAAGTGATCAGGTAAGATTTCAAGTTTCCCATTGTTTGTTGCCTCTGAGAGGTTTTCATCATTGGATACATTATTTATTTTTACTATTTTGGGTTCTAACACTGCAACCAAGTAGGTTCTAAAGATAGCACCGCGTTATCATGATCAAAGCTTTCAACCAGTAAGATAATATCTATTATATTACTCTCTGAAGAACTACCTAGACTGTGAAGCATCCTCACCTCACTATCAGAGTTGTTATTAGTATTTTTTGAATTTAACTCGTTTGATCTACCACTAGTGTTTTGATTCTCCTCTCACATAGCCATCTACTCAAGGAAAATTCTCATAGGGACCATCTCAATTCTTTACATGGGTCTAGTTCCCATATTGGGATCTATGGCATCATTCCCAAAGTTCCAATTGATGTTTTTGGGAAAAACTGTTGTTTGCATAGCATTGGAACTCTCCCCTTGTTCAAATTGAGGTGCATACTTATGGATGCCATCAACTTCAATATCTACTGTGGCATCTAAGAGAGAATCTCATTCATATTCATTAGAACTTTTTTCCATAGAGGAGGTGTGTCTAGGAAGTGAGTAGAAGAAACTGGTTGCCCCCAGTTAGGATGCCTTCCCTCTATGTCATTCTCTATATCTTGACCAAACTTGTATTTATGAGAATCAATCTGATTGTCATCAGACCTACCTAGGTATTGTGTTATGGCCATGAAGACTCCTTTGTCTTCACTAGAGATGTCTTCTTCTTCTTGGTCATCTTCATCTTTTGCACTATGGCTTGTTCTTCACCTTCTTGTATGGATGTAAGGTGGGGTGGAGATGCCTCAATTATGTGTACCCTTGTGCTCATAAAGTGTGGTAGATCTAGTATGTTAGAAATAGTGACTAGCTTCCCCAGTTAGGATGTCTTTCATCAAGTTCACCTTTGGGTTCTAATCCTGACTCATCTTGTTTTGGGCTCACTGTTTCTTCAGTCAATTGAATCACCTCTTGTAATTTTTGAGACACTAATCTATTTGGTTTGAAGGGGATATGAATTGATGTGGGCTATATAAGTCTCCTTGGTAGTTGGGGTTTTGTGCTTGTATGTGTAATAGTCTTTGCATGGATAATTGTGTAACTTCTACTTCTTCTTCTGTATCATCATCAGAGTCCTCTATTAAACTGCATATAGGACCATTTCTAGTGGAAATATTAGAGGTTTTATCATGATATCCTATCCCTATTTTACCTGTGGTACTTTGGAACTTAGCATGTAGGGGTTCTAGCAACCCTTTATCCTTGCATAGGGGTCATGTTCCTTTATAACCCATTTTTTGCATGAGTTGGTATCCTTTTCCATATTTCTGTGGAGAGATCTCAACATGTTTGACTTCTTGATTATGCTCTTCCCCTTTGTAGAGATAGGAAAGGACGTCCTTTTCTTTATTTTATTCTGAGAGAGAGAGACATGATCTTTCACCATACTAGTCCCTTTGTGTATTTATAATTTCTGAGTGCTAGAAGGCTTGAATGATGATGAGGGAATTTTTAAGATCTAGGGGATGTAGGGAGATTATCCACTGAGGGAAATGATGTAATTGATATTATCCCATTCCAGTGCTTTTGTTTTTCAATTTCTCATCAAAGTTCTTCATGAGTGTTGTTCGGGAACTTTCAAATTCTTTCTCATTAGATGCTTCCTTGTTATGTGGAACCATGTTGTATTCTTGCTTCAAAGTGTTACAAGAGTATGTGCTATCAGCCAAAATAGAGATCTCCACTCTGTTGTGTGGGAATTTTACACATTGGTGATATGTTGAGGGGATTGCTTGCACGTCATGAATCCAAGGTCTCACTAATAAGATATTATATTCTAGGGGTAAATCAAACACTTGGAAAATTACATCTCTCTCAATTTTTCCAACTCTGAGAGGTAACACAACTAATCATTTTGATGACCTTTCTTCCTCATCATATGCCTTTATGGTGATCTTTCTTCTGGGATCTACAACATTTTTTGAAAAACCTAATGCTATCAAAAGCTTAAGAGTGAAAATATTCAAACCAGTATCTCCATCTAAAAAGATAGGTAATGAGGTGAGGTCAAATGGCCTACCATAGTCTGGAATTGATTGACACTAAGGTCCTTTGGTACAATTATTTCTAAAAGAGATATTTCAAGAATCTCCTTATGTGATGGTGATATTTTAAGTAATTCCAAGATGGAAATTGGGGTTGGAGTCCTCTGTAACTAATCAACCAAATTGCAGTTTGTAGAAAGGATTGATGTGACCATTTGCTTCGATGTTGAGGTTTTTAATGTAGTAGGTTATTTTGATGATGAAGCTAATCTCTTAGGAGTAACCTTAGCTTGATTCCTTGTTAGAGCGTTAGCAGATTTGAACTCTTTTTTGTCTTTGATGATGATCACATTAACTGACTGATTAAATGGTTCAAGCATGTGGATCACATTGTCATTATTAGGATAGGTATAATTTACCTTAGCTCCTTGTTTCTTTGAGGATTCCCCCTGTTCATATGAGGGTAGGGGTTGTCTAAAATCCTTGTGATCACTGTTTGAATAATGCCCATCAGATATGATGGTTTTGTTATCAATTAGGTCTTGGATGACATGCTTCAACTTCATGCATTTGTTAGTTAAGTGTCCTTTGTTCTTATGATATTCATGGAAGTGATTGTTGTTCTACCACTTGTGTTTGATTTCCGGTTCCCAAGGCTTTGAGTTTGGTATCATGATGATCTTGTGAGCCATCAGAGTCTTTAATGTAGTATCAAGAGGTTCTCCAAGAGGAGTTAAATTTCACTTGGGTTTTGGTATCCAAGCTCCCTTTCCTTTCTGCACATCTTGATTATTCTTGAATGGTGGTGGAGCATTCACATTGTTCTTAGCACCTTGGATGCTACTAGATAAATTAAATATTGGTTCTTTGGGTTCGAAATCGGGTGAGCCAACCACTCCATCATTGACCAAATTTTTGTTCTTGTTCCAATACTTTCTCTTGGCTATATCATTGTTATTGTTAGAATTGTTGGAGGGTTTAGTGTTCTTGATAAGGTGATCTCACCTTTCTTCACAAGAACTTCTTCGATTCAGACAACACTTTCCACCAATTCACTGAAGGAAGTATGCTTTTGCATCTGGATTTCATAATTCATCTCAGGTACCAAATTTTCAATGAAGATGTCAATTTTCTCAGTTTTTGGGATTTGTCTAGGATATCTTGTGAATATCTTTCTCCATCTTTGGAGGAATTTGACAAAAGGTTCACCATTATGTTGTTTGGTGTTGAATATATTTAGCATGGTGACTGTATGCAAGATGTCATAAGAATAATGTTGGATGAACTTTTGTATGAGCTCATCAAATGTTTAAATACTAGGTGAGAGTTTTGTGAACCATTCTAAGGCTTGGCTACTGATGCTCCATGGGAACAACCACATTAGATATGTCCTTTCATGCATGAAATCCATACTAAGAGCACATAATTCCTCACATGATCTTGAGGGTCACCCTCCCCATTGTACTTGTCATATTTTAGAATCTCAACCTTAGGAGGAAATTGAGGCATGTGTAAGTTTTTAGTGAATGGAAAGGGACATATAGACTCCAACGAGTATTTTTTAGAAGATTGTTCTTTTTATTTTTTTAGTTCCCTAAGTTCATGCCTTATGTCTTGTAACTGTTGATAGAGGATGGTAATAGCAGACTCTTCCTCATGTTGTATTAATCCTTCGATAGAAAAGTTGGGAGGAAGTTTAAGGACTGTAGATGCTAAGTGCATGAAGTATCCTTGTCCATTTGCATAATAATTTGCATCATCTTTTGAAAGTGTTTGTCTTTTTGACATCTTTGGATCTCCTCTTTAGTAGGTTCCTCAACCGAGGAGGAAACACTAGTATGGTGAATCTTCCATCCTTGGCTAGATCCCCAGTCGTAGGCTAACATTTTCAATGTATTTTGACATGTAATATGAGTCGATTGATGTTGAGAGCTTGATGTTTGCAACAAGGGTATTGATTGATAGATATTTGGTGTGTCTTGGTTTGGAACCCTTTAATTAGATCTTGGTTTCTGACAAGACGAGGGCGTCATGGAAGAATCATCAATATCTTTTCCTTTTGAATCAAGATAAGATTTTTGTTGTTGAATTCTAGTTTGTACCATGAAAGACAATTGTAGTTAGTACTCTAGAATGACTAGACTGATGGGTCAATGTCAAATATTTTCAAATGATCACTTGTCTGAGAGCTTGGTAAGAGATGTGTTGGTGAAAGATTTTTGAGCTTGGTACAAGTTATTTTTTTTTGAGACATGAATATATGCTGGATGACACTTGTGACCGAGCTGATTGGGGTTGATTGTTGAGGAGATAGCGTATGAAAAGTAAGATCATTAAAGAATCTAGGAAGAAAGATGATGATGAGTCAAGCCACCTGATCAAGAACTAACGATTGTTGTGAGAAGGTATTGTGATTAATTGAGGCCACACAGGTGGGTATTAAAGTGAACACAAGGATACCAAAGATCAAAGTAAATGACTGGATTCTGATGAAATCTCATATGAAAATTCCCAGGTTCCCATATGATAATTCCCAATTTTCCATATGAGTTGATATTGTTAAATTTTTTTTTCGTACGATAATTCTGATAGGTGAAAATGATAGAGTAGTACAGGGATAGTTTGCCACTTGTTTTGAGTGAATTTGGACCAATTTTCACAATCTTCATCTGAAAAATGTCAATGTCTGAAGGTGTTTATGTTGTTTTAGTGTCAATTTGGGGTGATTCAAACACATAAAACACAAAGGAGGAAAATCAAACAGTTCTTATCCCTAGAGTCAATATGGCTTAGTAAGAAAATTGGTGCTCATTGACTTAGGTACACACCCAATAGATAATCAGAATACGGTCATCACCAAGCATGCAATGGATCCATTCATGATGTTGTATTAGCCGAATCCAAACACTAATGGGGGCACAATATGACTAGTGTCTTGGGGGAGTTACTATCTCCCTTGCACTTGGATTATCCACTTTCAAAGGTGAACCGGGTGGTTTCTACTCTATGAATTCTAGTAAGGGTCTCTATTCGAGTACATCCTTTGTGTCTCCACAAGTGTGATCTAGGTGTATATCCCCACAAAGAACCTTAGCACCAGTAGTCACATAAACATGATTAAGACCCAAAGGCCCTACTATGTGTTGGGTGAGAGCTGAGTATAAGCTCAAATGCTACCTAGCTTCTGAGGCTTTAACCCCAAGAAAAAAAAATATTAACATGAGTTGGAGTGGTGTGGTTTACACCTCGTTCTCACATGGGTCATTCCTAGGAGATTTTTTCCTCAACGAGCAGGCCCATCTAAAAGGTATGCATGAAAATAAAATGGATAGAAAAGATAAGGTCTAGATTTCTGATTCTTTCTCAAAGAGGAGAAGAGCATAATCTCCTATTTCTCTTTGTGTTTCCCAAACAAATCAAACACTCCAATTTTTCCCAAAATATTACTTGTCTAAGACAAGTTAAAACATGTATAGGTTTATTATCTTCCCTAAAAAGGGAAGAGAGCATAATCCCCTAATGTTTTAGCTTGACTCACTCAAGTAATACCCTATTTAAACTAGGTGTCTAAATAACCACTTAAAGAAAAGAAGTTCATTTGGTTGATGAAGTCATTTGGAAACCTGTAAACACAAATGTTTAGTAGTTTCAATGAGATTCTTTTCTTCTTCAAGCATCCTACAAGCACAAAATGTTAGTAATTTATAATGATAAGTGTGCTAGTTGTGACTTTGACAAGTGATCCTTCTACTAAACATCCTGCAAAAACATGTTAATTAGTCAAACCAGAGAGTCAAAAGACCAAAAGAAGCATGTTAGAGGTTAGCAACTATTGGAAATATATTGCATGCAAGGTGACTGAGAGGGGGGGGTGAATAAGAAACCAATAAAACTTATTCTTCTTTAACCTCAATTAGATTATCTAATCAGATTGCATGCATAGAAAAGAAATAATCATTCATAACACATAACACAGTATTTGGTTACCCAAAAACCTTCCAAATATAAAGTAAAAATGGGGTGGGGATGATACCCACAATATTTAGTACTACAATATAAATTTATCCTGTTAGAGCTTACATTGACCAATTCTAATGGCCTTCCTTATTAGGAGCAATATGGACTGTTAGGTCCACCTTGTGAAAGGATTTTATACAATACAATAAAGTAATGCAACTTTGTTAGGAGACTTGCAAAGGACTATTAGGTCCACTTGGTTAGAGGATTTTGCTGATCCACCTATTAGAATGAAGCATTAGATGATCTACTTATGCAACTCTAATTTTTAGAATAAGATCTTTTGATTTATAACTAATCACCTGACTGTGATGGATGAGTCTCTGCTATACTTTTATACTTCTGCAATCTTCTAATCAATATGCCACTTCATATTCACATATACACTTTTTCACATATACTACAAATATATTCTTTGGATAAACAAAATGTCTTATATATATATATATATCTTATCCAAATAAGTAACTTCATAAGTCAACTTCCATTACACATAATGATATCAAACAATATATGCAAAGTTGGCCAATACTGTCACTCGGGTCCAGAAGTCTACTCGGATGATAAACTGATACTCGAGCAATATGTTGATCACTTAGTAAATATTGGTTACTCGGGATATACTAATCACCTAGGAAATGCTAGTCACTCAGACAATACTGATCACTCAAGTGGTATTGATCACTCAGGTGATGCTAGTCACTTGGACAATACTGATCACTCGGGTGATACTGATCACTCGGGCAATACTGAATGACTAAGTGTTTGGACACTAATTGAAAACATGTCTTTCCATAAGGTCTACAATCTCCCCCTTTGGCATTAGTGACAAAAACACTTATCGTTGAACTCTGAATCTGATAGGTCAAAACTCCCCCTTACCATCTGCTTAGGTTTTGACACCTGCTCTGCTGCTCGGGTCCAACTAACTCTGGTTTTTTTTTATTTTTCAAAATTGTTTATGTAACGTATATCTTCTTCTCTATTCAACTGTACATGTATTTCCTCAATGTATATGCAATGACCTTTCCCCCCTTTTTTGACACAAATGCCAAAATATACCTACAATGTAATTCCAAAGTAGGATAGGAAATCATAATGTACCTTCAAAATTTGAGACAAAGTGTTTTCCCAATTGTCCTGTAGCACTTTCATGATGTGTAATTCTATCTGTAGCTAAGCTGACAACTCTATCATAATTTCTATAATTGAGAAATTATTGTCATGAATGAGTGTCTTGGAATGTGTGATGTGTTTCTGCATTGCATCCATGTGTGGTAGGAATTGGCTCTAGATGGCTATAAGAGACTCTCTAGCCCATGCTTCTTCTCTCAGTAACTCAGCTTGTAGATTAGTCAGATACTTGATCTTCAAAAAGTGTGCTAAGCTTGTGCTCGGATCAAGTGCCAACTGCTTTACACTTTCCTTCAGATCTGCATCAATATTTACTACTTGTTCTTTATCTCCACAGTAAAGTTATAAGTATCACTCAAATTTACAAATAATGCTACTACATTGGTCATGGTGGTTTTTAGAGTGCTAATAACATTGGTTAGATGCACCTGGTCAATTTCAATCTTCTTTGCAACATTCTCTAGAACCTTGTTTTCAAACTTTCTTTCTGCTTTCTCAAGTAGTTTCTCTTGACCATTTAAGTATTTATTAAACTTATGGACTAAGTCAACAATTTGGTCCATAATAGATTCATTCTTAGTGAATTCAATCTATAATGCATCTTGGAATATGCCTTTTATATCTTCAAGCACTATGTTCCTCTTTTTCTCTTCTCAGAGCTTCTTTTTGATTTCTCTTTTCTTCCATAGCTCTCCAAGTATATCTATTTTCTCTACAAACAAGTTTGAAAGATCCCAATTTGGAATCACAATGTCTTCTTTAAGATCAATCTCATTAGTATAAACTTCCTTCTCCTTACCTTTGATCTTGGGATTAGGTGAAAGAACAATTTACTTACCTTTTCCATCCTCATCTTGTACCTTAGTATTCAATTGAATTAGGTCATTGACCTTTACTATACCAATTGTTGAATCAAGGTTAACTAAAGAATCAATACTAGCTGAAGAAACATTTACCTTTTCCATCTGTAACTCAGTTATGCTTGGCCCAGTAGTAGGTGGAGCCTATTTCTTAGTTCCCATTGATTCTATAACCTTATCCTTGCTCAGAGACAATATGTTCTGGATAGGTGATTGGGGCAAGGATTCCATCACTTCTACTGCAATTTTCTCAGCATTAGACTCTTCAATTGTCTATACCTCGGGTAATGTATCATCATTGGTCTGTTCAGGAGGATATGAACTTGGTACTTCTGCCTTATCATCTTCCTTGACTTAAAATATAGATTTCCACACTGTTGTGGCATGTTGCACTACATATTCTATCCTTTTTGTTTAGTATTTGGAAAGTCCTGAACCTCGGAGTGTGATTATTTTCCTATTTGTTCATTGCCTCTTTTATCTCTTTTTTTTTCATAGCAGGCATGACTTCCCTCAAGGTATGTTCCCTTATGTCTTTTTCAATTTAGACTGCATTGAACCAGGGAATAGATACTTCTTTAAATAGATCTTCAGTCATATGGCTCTTCAACTCAGAAGGTTCATATTTCCATTTAGCCCTTTTATCCACAACTTCTTCCTCAATCTTCTTCTTTTACTCCTTAGTCCTTGAAGCATAATTCAATGACTTGAGAAAACTCATACCACTGCCTCCTTTCAGATCTTCAATCTTATTCTCAAGTGTAGGTGGTGGTTTCTTGAAGACAACTGTATCAACTTCTTCATTGCCATCATCATCTTTACCCAATACAAGTCTCCTTCTTGATCTCCTTGTGGTGATTACAGGGGTAGATGCCATTTCTTTCTGCTTGGGGGCTATCTTCCTCTTCTTCTGAGAAGGTTCTGATTTTGCCTTTTCCTCTTCTTTCTCAGGTTCACCATCCTCTATCTTAATTGTATCCCTCTCAGTGATAGAAGGAGAGTATGAAGTCTTTCCATACTTCTTCTCAAACTTCTCTAACCTCTTCCTTCCTCTTTTCAAGATCTTAGGAATTTCAATTTCCAAAGATATTCTACCTTTTTCTTCTTCATAGGTACCAAAGTATGGTGCCTTGGGATTGACAAGCTCATTCACAAGAGCTTCAATAATACTCTTGGTCTCATCTATGTTAACCTCATATGCAAGAGGTTTCAACCATGCAACCCTAGGCTTGACTGCCTGAATGTATACCTTATCACAGTTAACTAGGAAGCAAATATCATCCTTATAATCTTCAACTAGTTGTTTAGGTATCCTGTATCTACTCTACATTTTCTGTCTGAAATTCTCAAAATATTCATCCATTATGTTCTCAAAATTATCTCCAAATTGAGCTATGAATTCATTTATCTGATGGATAATAGGTCTTCCCTTCTTCCATACTATTGTTCCCTTGGAAGGAAAGAATTTATGAACATAAAATAATATGCAGATGAAGAGAACCAAAATGACATGGATTTGTCTTGGATTCCCAGATGCTTTCCATATTCTTTCTTAGCTAGATGAGCTACAACTTGGCTAGGTCAAATACCATATTGTTCTTTACCACCTTGTATGATATGTCCACAGCTTCACACGGTACACTATTTGGTCTGCTGGAACTATATATCTTGTGAGATATCACATGAATCCCAAACTTCAATTCCATGTTAATAACTCCATTTAGTCTCATACCTCTTCCATCCCACTCGGCAAGAGTTAACTCAACTAGCTTGTCTCTGGTTAGGGTTTTGTTAGCCTTAGATTTGTCAAGCATGGGATACCCTATTACTCGATGTATCATTGTCTTTGGGATCTTCACAGAATATTCCAAACATAGCTGCATGTCATGAACGCAGCTAAGAACAAATCTAATCCATTTGATTTAGAAATTCTTCGGCATGTGCAGGATGTGGGTTAAACATTTAACCTCAAGATGCTTGTGCTCAGGCTTCAAATTCCCACCTATGCACAATATCTCATATGTTTGATTCATCTCAACTATTCCAAGCTCCTGGATGTTACAATTATAGAAGCTTTGAATGTCATTGACCAGTAATACCTTAGGAGGAATTAGGGAATGAGCTCCCAACGGATCTATTTCCTCTGCTACTTCTAGATGAAGCTTAAACTCTGGAGGGTTATAGACAAAATTTCTCACCTACATCTCGGATCCTTTCTTAACTTTTCTACTGGATGTGGATGTCATATCGCTTGGAGAATTTGATCAAACTTCACCTTCAAATACAAATTCACTCTGAATTGCTCTCCAAACTGAAACCTTTGTAAACAATAACCTTTTTAATTCATCATTTATAAGAGTTTTTACCACGTAATTATTTCATTAAATGGCTCGTACATAGTAGCTATCATAGCTCAGGTAGTTCTCTCAGGCTTACTCAAAAGCTCAGCGAAAACTAATGTCCCAACTCTTATAAAATGTGACTCAGCTCGGTTAAGCTAGAGTAGCTCGAGTGCAACTGAGATCCTGACTCGGTTAGAACCATAATATGTCCTAATGCATCAATATGAGGATTTGAACTTGCTAGCATATCTGGAACTGATGTATGATGGGTTTAATGCATATTTCTAGTCATCTCCTTGCATCTCTATTTTGTGATGGTAGATCCACCCAACTCACTATCTTGGGTGCCATTTGATCCTTCATTGTTTTGGTCTAAAATTTTAGAGGATTTCCTTACCCATTGTTGATTCATCTGAGTTCTATTTTCTAAGACCTTTGCTTTGCCTTTCTCAAAAATAGTATCCACTTTTTCTCTATTCATGCAATTCTTTCTTAGATGACCGAGTTAATTACATAAATAACATCTCTTCATAGGATTTCTTCTTCGGAGGTGAGTCTTTATACAATTTGAAACAATGTGTCCATACTCTCCACAATGAAAAAATCTATACCATGTGTTGTAATCCAAACCAAAAATTGCTTTAGGTAGTTGTTTAGCAGGGTTCCATTTCTTAGTTCTGCACTCAGAGGATTTGTGACCTTGTTTGTTACATTTGAAACATTTTCCTTCAAACTTTGGTTTCTTAGTGTATTCATTTTCTCTATGTCCATGTTTGTTGCAACTGTATAATTTACCATTAAAATTTGATTTTCCATTGCTCCAACATTTATTTGATGTATGCCTTAACTTACCACAGTGGTTACAAGTAGGTTTCATGTTCTTTTGAGCTCCTTTCTTTGAGGATTCACCTTGTTCAGTATAACCTAGTCCAGTCTATCCATGATGTCTGATTTCTAGTGATTGATCTTTACTACCTTGTGAATTCATCATACTTTCATTCGTTTTTGTTTCAGTGTTGAGATCATTTTGTAGTCTTTCATTTTCTGTCCTTAGGTTGATAACTTCTCGATTTGCATTATTAAGTTGATTTGCCAAATCTATTTTCTGGAGTGACAAATGATGGATTTCATTTTCTTTTCCTTCTAATCTTGTACTCAGCATTCTCTTATCTTCTTGTGCCAAATTTCTATTATCTTCTACTTGATTCTTTTGTTCGATGACTTCACATAATCTAACTAAATGAATTTCTTGTTCTCTTTTCAAATTTTTGACTTCTTCATGTAAGTTGAGATTCTTTGCAAGCAAGTCTTTAATGGTTGCATCAGCTTCTTCAAAACTTTTTTCATTGTAAAAATCTTCAATTCTTTCTTCTATGTAATTCATGTCATTCATTTGTACTACTAAATATTTTATTCTTTTCAGGGAAAGAGAGAGCTTCTCTTTGAGTTTCTTGATTTGATCCATGGCCACTTGTAGATCTATCTTTTCATTTTCAATGGCTTTCTCCAGTCTGTATATTTCCATTGCCTTTGATCTTTTCTCAAGCTATTAGAATTCTATAGAGAGAACCTTTAGCTCTAATACCAATCGTTGGAAATATATTACATGCAAGGTGACTGAGAGGGGGGGGTGGGGGGGTGAATCAGGAACCAATAAAACTTATTCTTCTTTAACCTCAATTAGATTATCTAATCTAATTGCATGTATAGAAAAGAAATAATCATTCATAACACATAACACAGTATTTGGTTACCTAGAAACCTTCCAAATAGAAAGCAAAACCAGGGTGGGGATGATACCCACAAGATTTAGTACTACAATATAAATTTATCCTGTTAGAGCTTACATTGACCACTTTTGATGGCCTGCCCTGTTAGGAGCAATAAGGACTGTTAGGTCCACCTTGTGAAAGGATTTTATACAATATAATAAATTAATAAAACTCCGTTAGGTGATTTACAAAGGATTGTTAGGTCCACCTGGTTAGAGGATTTTGTTGATCCACCTGTTAGAATGAACCAGTAGATGATCTTCTTATGCAACTCTGATTTGTTGAATAAGATCCTCTGATTTATAACTAATCACCTGACTATGATGGATGAGTCTCTATTGTAATTTTATACTTATGCAATCTTCTAATCAATATGCCACTTCATATTTGCATATACACTTGTTCACATACACTACAACTATATTCTTTGGATAAACAAAATGTCTTATATATATATATATATATATATATATATATATATATATATATATCTTTTCNAAACAAAATGTCTTATATATATATATATATATATATATATATATATATATATATATATCTTATCCAAATAAGTAACTTCATAAGTCGGCTTCCATTAGACATAATGATATCAAACAATGTATGCAAAGTCGGTCCAATACTATCACTCTGGTCTAGAAGTGTACTCGGGTGATAAATTGATACTCGAGAAACATGTTGATCACTCAGGTCACATTGATCACTCAGGCAATGCTAGTTACTCGGGCAATACTGATCACTTGGGCGATGCTGGTCACTCAGACAATACTGATCACTCGGGCGATACTGATCACTTGGGAAATACTGAATGACTAAGTGTTTTGACACTAATTAACAACATGTCTTGCCATAAGGTCTACAAGCAACCCAAAATCAAATCAAAAGAACCCCTAAAAATTCTCTCTATTTTTGAAATGACAAAGTAAAGAAAACACTCTGGCATCAAAACTCATACGACACTTTAAATATAACTATACGAAAAAACATATTAAGATGATATCATGTACGACAATTCTAACAAGTAAGTACGACAATTCAAATCAAGTATCAACTCGTACGACAATACAAATTCTATGAAATGAAAAAGTACTATCTAGTATTTTTCGTACGAGCAGGCATGAAACTTCATACGACAATGAGCGCAGTTTCCTTAAAATGTCAAAAATATTGAGAAATGGAGAAAAAAAATAGTTCAGGCCCCATGGTGGGTGCCAAATGTAAGTGTGGTAAATGTGGTCTTCAACCTAATACATAATACACTTAATAAACCATTAATTCAAGGGTTAGTATCATCAATGAAATCAAATCATTATGTAAACTACCCTCAAGAGAAGCTTATTATTTTCTAGTTTAAGAAAGTTTGATTCTTGAAGGATGCTCATCAGATTGGCATTTAGAATCAATGACTAGCTGACTCCAAAATGGAAGATTCAAGAGATGGGAAAGATGCATGAACTTGCATACTTTTCCCTCAAAACCATGGAAATGAAATGTATGAAAACTACTACGATAACTGCATATTAAGCATGAAGTAGTCTAAGAAAGAATGCAACTACAAACTAAGGAAATGAAGCTAGAAATTTATGTTAGAACTAAAATTCATCAACTAAATTACAATGAAAATGGAGGCTAGAACATGATCAAAACCTATGACTAAAATAGCATTATAACTTTGCTTCTTCAGATTGCCTCTCTTTGAGCAAGGGAACCTAACCCTTTTATAGGAAATTCCTTGAAACAGGCGGCCAAGATTGAACCACGAAGGGCGGTTCAGATTCATTCCACTTCAATCCATGTGGGCTTGATCTGGGTGTAAGGTTATTGATTGGTCAACCTTGTTCTTGTTTGGGGGAGAACGAGACAAATTTGGTAATTATCCCCTTTTAATTGCTTTTATTTTAATGTTGTGTGCTCACATATGTGTGAGGATGTGTGAATGGGTTCATATAATAAAAAGTACTTAGGAATTTTAATTAAACTCAATAGTTCAAGCAATTAAGTGATTTGAGCCTTTATTGAGAATTTGATTCAACAAGTTATATTTAATTATGCCAGAAAGTTTGATTAAATGCTCCCATAACTAGGGTCTAGCGACAAATGCCTTTGATTTAAGATTTTTAAATCCAATTAATCGAAATAGGGGCTACAGGTTTGCTAGACCAATTTTAGGTGATTATATTACTAAGTATAATTCAATGTTGATTGAAACTCGAAGTAAGATAAGGCAATTTTGGTAATAGTTCTGACAAACCAGGAATGTGAGGTAGATGGATGAATCATGAAATATACATCAACATGTTTGTCTAGATAGGGTTTTTCTACTAGGTTAAGTCGGTAAAACATTTCAGCTACGACAAAGGTATTCGTGTTGCGAGGGCTATCCCACTCATACTCGCCAAAATAAGTATCAATTTCATGCTCATTAGGTATCTCTTATTCAATATTTAGAAAGGATTCATTCTCAAGGGACATTTTTATGTTTGTGGTTTCCATTTCTAATGGTAATAATTATTGGAGTATGTTGTTGATTTGGGTATGTCCATACTCTTGTCCATTGTTTTTCTCAACAACCTCCTATTATTGTGCGGAAACTTCATGGATAACAACACTTGACCAGGATTGATCATATCCTAGTACTTTTTTATTTCTCTATGTATGTGATAGAATAAGTTCTTATACCATTCCTTGTTGTTATGATCCTAGACCTATAGTACTAGTATACCCAAATTGTTACAACACTGAAAACCCATGTCCATATTGAGTAAGTGGAAATGTCACTAGTGGTGTATCTTGAGGGTCTCTATAAAACCATGTTTTTGTATACCCTTCTAATTCTTCCTCACTTACTTCCCCCATATGATGAGTGTTTTGGAGGGTAGACATTTGAAAATTACCAGTTCTTCTTCTTGCATAGGTATTGGTTGATCATATGACTTAGGAGATAGAGGGAGGTTAGTAATGGTGAAGGCTTATTAATAGAGATACTCATCACATCCTTTTTCTATAACTGATTTTTTTATCTCTGATCCTAGCATTGTTTAAAGGATTGACATATAAATAGACAATGGGCATACTTCTTTATTCACAGGTACTTGGTTTTCAGTGTTACCCCTTAATTTATTACAATATTGGAATGGATTGGGGACCCCTTTGATGATCTTGATTCCTTGATGAGGAAATTTAATACATTGGTTGTAAGTAGAAGGTAAACCATGTATCTCATGTATCCAAGGACATCCTAGTTCTCGTTCCAAGATTGTAATGTTGTATTCTTAACAACTAGTCCTACTTTTATAGGTAAGATAAGAATTCCTTTTGAGGACCTTTCTACTTCATCATAGGCTCTTATGTTTATCCTTCTATTTATATCAATACTTTAATCTGACTACCCCAAGGCTTTTATGACTTTTAAAGTACAAATGTTTACTCCCACTCCACCATCTATGAGGACTCGTCGAATTGTGTGTTTATGCACTTGCACTTGCAGATGTAAGGGATCATTATGCAAAGGTTTATGTTGGGGTACATCACAATCTGTGAATATGACATGCTTTTGGTGAGAGATGTAGTTAACTATTACTTGAGAATTTTTAGAATTTATGTCCTTTTGGATAGCTTCATTTTCAAGGGCTTGATCCAGGGCTTGTCTATGTTGTGGGGATATGTGTAGGAGCTCAAAAATAGAAACATAGGAAGGTGTGCACTTAAGGTGATCCAAACATTTTTACTATGGATTACTGGGTGCAATAGATGTTGAAGGTATAGTAGAAGTCAACAGTTCCCCTTTGTAGAACAACCTTAAAGTGGTGGGCTATAACAACATAGTGTAATTTGTTGTCCTTGATGGTGATAGTCATGACTTGATCATTGGCTGGGTTGATGCAATTTATCACATTATCCGATGATGGATACACATAGTTGGCTTGATTGAACTGGTTATCAGAAATAAGGGTTTTCCCTTTATCATGATTTTGTAAGGGATCTTTAAAGATTGTATGATCTATGTTCTCCCTTAGCCTTAAAATTTTAACATTAATATGGTTGTGTTTGATGAAATCTTGTATTATGTTCTTGAGCCTATAATAGTTTGATGTATTATGACCTTTAACTCGGTAGTATTCACAAAAATCATTATCATTCCACCATTTGGTTTTTACAACACCATGTTGAAATTATCATATTTTAGGTAGAGTGATTAGATTCATTTGGATCAGTTTCTTTAGCATTGATTCAATGGGTTCTCCTAATGGTGTGTATTCTTTTTTTGGGAATGGAGGTCTTGGAGGTCATTATGTGTTGGATTGTGACAAGTTGGTAGCTTGGGTATTTATCATAGGTGTGTTTTTTACCAAAGTTTGATTTTACACAGGTTCCCCTTTAAGACTTAGTTTGGGTTGGGCATAATTGATAGTTTTAGCATTAGTGACACCATTGTTGGTAACATTTTTTTTTACCACTTTAAATTTTCTACAGGTAACTTGGTGGTGTTTTTTGTATTGGATTAAAAAAGGAATCCCTTTTTTTATCAAGTTTCGCTCGCATTGCATTCTCTTTTCAATAACTTCTTCAAATGTTTGGGAGAGTTGTAATTCAAAAATGTAAGCCATGTCTGGGATAAGATTGTCTACAAACATGAATATGAGATCCTTTTTAGGAATATCATAGGGGACTTGGTTATTTACACTTCTCCATCTCTACCGGAAGTTGGAGAAGGGATCACCCTCTTTTTGTTTCATGTCACAAAGATCTTTGATATTGACTTTTCACTCTATGTTATGATGAAATTCAGCTATGAATTTTTCACCTAAGTCTCCCTAAGATTGGATGCCATGGGGTAGATGTGAGAACCATTCCATTGCTATTCCATCTATACTTTGAGGGAACAGTTGAATGAGATATGTTTAGTCATGAGCGACTTCTATGCAACTTGCCAAGAATTCCCTAATGTGTTCTATGAGATTTGTTTTGTCTCGATATTTATCAAACTTGGGTACCACAAAGTGTGTAGGGAAGAGAGGCATATAGATCAAATGATCAAAAGGGTATGGGTATAAGTTATCTATGATGTAGGACTTTTTAACCCTAATTTTGAAGGTCTTGCAATTGAGTTTGCATGTTTTGCATTTGTTGCATGTTGATCAATCTGTGATTGTGGCATGTTTCCAACATTAGGTTATTTCCTAGTAGCATATATGCTAGCTAGTCTTTGATATTTGGATAGTGGTGTAGGAACATATGATCTTTTATGGGTTTGATTTTGATTTCTAGGTTGAAGTAGTTTTTGAAACCATGACATTTTACGATTTTGAGATTTCTAATATTGAGGTCGATATTGGTACTGAGGCCTAGTCTATGGTGGGGGTTGGTTGAACATATGACCAATAGATTCTATTTTTATTTGCATTTTTCATGGTATGAATCTAGTTGAGACCTATTGTGTCATTTGGGTACTAACATAATGAGTATTTTGCACAGATGATTGGATTTGAGTAGTTGATATGACAATGCTTGATGAAGTGGTTTGGGATGACCTAAGTATGGAGGATGAGTAAGTTTGTGAACTTGAAATATTTTGACTAGTAGGAATTCCTTGAGATTTCATTGCAACTTGGTACATATTCCATGTAGATGATGAATCAGCTTGTGTAGTTGTTTGAGTAGATGACGGGATTTATTTTGAAGACTCATGAGTAGAAGTGGTCTATGATATTGTAGTCAGTGCTTGGGATGGTCCTATTGATTCTTGACCTACTAATGGGTTTTCAGGCCATGTCATTGATACATAAAAACTAGGAGGAAGTTTTACTCCTTTGTCTAAAAGCATGGCTAGGTATTTTTGAGGATTATGCTGTAGCACAATATCTAGTATTGAGGAGGAGTATTCATCTTTTTCAATGTATCCAACATATTCTTCACTTATTCCCTAGAACACAAAGGGATCAGTGGGTTGTTGTTTCATCTCAGGGAAACTTTATGAATATACAAAAGGGTTTGCATTATGATAGAGGTTGGGATATTTTTATTCTTCCCATGGAGTGAATGGGTTGACATATAAGTCATCTGGGTTGTTCCTAGTATGAGATCTCATTATGATTCTTTGACCAAAAGCATATAGTGGGAGAGATATCTTGTTGCAGTATTAATGATCGGATATGATAGTTCTAGACTCAAAGGAGTACCTCTTCTAATATGTTTTAATTCCAATTCAAAATTGTAAATCCTAAGGACATAATTTGACTTCTCTTTATCTCAAAGTTAATTTGGTTGGATAGTAGATTTGATCATACTCTTTCTTTAGATGAAGCAAGATGTCAGAGATGATATTTTTTATAAGACTTTGATATAGAGCAAGAAAAATCTAATCTTACCTATCAAATTGAAAATATTAAATGGTTACCAGACCCAAAAGAGAGGCTTCCTAATGTCAAAGTTTTTGGTATAATCTTGTTTGATATCTAGATGTATTTTGAGTAGTAGACCGAGGAACTCATGTTTTGGAGGTTAAAGACTGGCGGAATTGATCTAACAAAATAGAGAGATCTAGAGAAAGGGGCAATGATCAACTACGGTAATAAATAGACAATTACAGAAATAAACAAGGTTAATGGTAGCAATAAAAGGGGTCAGGTATGGTCAATTGTGGTCAATTGATTAATGGCATCATAATTATGAGGATGTTGTTCCTTTTTCTCAGCGTGTTCCTAGTTATACTACGTCTCAGAGATCCAATAGAGTACAATTATCATAGGGCAAAGGTGTGGTACCTTCTTCTCAATAACGCATGGTAGGATCTGAGATGCCACCCCCTCATTATCCTAGTGGTGAGGGTGGGGGTAGCAACTCTTGACATGTGTTATGTACCATTGTATTAGTTGTACCTTTTTGTACAACTTTTGTATCGATTATGTATCAATGTTGTACCGATTATGTAGACATTATGTTGAGTTCCTTTTGTCAGACTTCTGATCTTCCATTTTACTTAGACACATGATATATGAGATGCTTCTTATGATATGAATCTATATGACATGCAAATTACATCTATATGCTTCCTCTTTATATGTTGATGCACTTTTATGAGATGTTTTATGGTTATATGCACTCTATGTGATTCGAATTATGCAAACTCTTGATGTATGGTTTTTTACTTTCTTATGATACTGACATATGGATGTATGATGGATTTTTCCTATGGATGCACTTCTATATGAGTTTTGATTTATTGACTCTATGATGTTGATAATGAATGCATTGATTACATGATCTTCCATGTATGATATATGCACATGTTTTCTCTTTTTTCTTATGCAATAAATGAATACAAACCTAATATCCACAATGTGTCTGAGTACATGCATGTGTTAGTTAGAAGAAAGTTAGTGAGATTTTAGTTTTGGAAAGAATGAAAGAATGATAGATGAAACCAAGTCATTGTCATACAATCCAATTGTATTCATCATTACACCTTATTATGAAAAGGAAGAGAGTAAATGCACCTAGATAATGACCATCTGGATACCACTATAATATCTGATAACAAAAAGCAGATAAAACATAAGGAATGTTCAAATATTTTCCAAGGTTTAGCTCAGATCGTGGAACGGTGTGGCTGCCAGATGCGTGACAGCTCCTATCACATTTATCCTGAATCATCATTGCCCCAGAATTGAATTGAAATACTCTACAAATAGAAAACAAAGAAAACAAGATCATGATCCATCATAGCCACTCTCACCACTCAATTGTATCCTTGAGGAGCGTAAGAACACAATCATGAAAGATAAATTGACAATAGACTGACATGACTAACCTAGTCAATAGCCTTAATGTTCCTTGATTGGCTGGGTTTTGATGTTTGATTGCAGATGTGTCTAGTTTCAGGAATGGATGACTCGTATAAGACTGATCTGTCTGGTTTTGAGTATATCTTTCACTCTCTAAGATAATTGATAGCTTGATTAATGATAGTTCAATCATTCGATTGATGACAGTTGCTGATAAGGATGAGTCACATGAGGCCATTGCCAATTTGTGAAGCTCATAGTTTTGACATTGGATTGATTCTTTGATCATCATTTTCTTTTTTATGATGGAGATGATTTATTGTAGATATTTTTGCTATATTTGATTTTTTTGATGATTGATTTCTTCAGGACATTTTACTCTTTTTAGGGATTATTTACAGGTCTATTTAGATTTTTTAGGACATTTTAGACTACCCCCATGTCTAGTAAGTCAATATAATATATAGATAAGCATTATGTCTCAAAGGGGATTGTGCTTCTGTAATAGCTCAAGGTACTCAATATTGCATGCAGGGAGTACAAGCTTAATCTTTTGGAGTTCATTGATGGCAAAGTGAGACCTTAACACTTGGCACCTATTTTCCAGGTTTGCACCAAGGCACCTACCCAAATGTGCCTATTTTCCAGGTTCTAAATGAGAGAGTGATTTTGTTTCTCTTTACTTTTTTCTCTTTTTGGTTTTTTTTTTTTTCGCCAAGGTGCTTGTTTGCTAGGTTTTCACCATGGAAAATTTTTTATTTTTGATTTTTTTGTACTTTTTTTAGGATCATATATGACATGTATACTTGGCCTTGAGATCTTTGATATAGAACCTTTTTAGGTGCATGTTGTTGATATAAACAAAGAGCTGATCTTCTTCCTTAGTTTCCAGTTGATATGCCCCATTGTCACATGATGTGATAATGACGTATGGCCCTAGACAATTAGGCTCAAACTTTCCTGGTTTAACTCTTTCTGCTTGATTCTTCTGATTTTCCATGAGGATGAGATATCCTATCTTAAAGGTATGTGGCATGAATTTATTGTGATAATTTCTTCTAAGGCGATTCTGATAGCCTTGTAAGTGATTCATTGCATTTTGGCATCTCTCATCTAATAGTTCTAGTTCACTGAGTCTAGCAACTATGTAGAATTCATTTGATATGATATGCTTCAGTGATATTCCAAGGGATGGGATTTCAATTTTGAGGGGTAGGACCGCCTCTAATAAATATACCAAGGAGAAGGGAGTTTCTCATGTAGGTGTTCTCACACTTGTTCTGTATGCCCATAATGCGGGACTGAACTGCAAATGTCAGTCTCGACCAGATTCATTGACCATTTTCTTCAAGATTGTTTTTTTAGTTGCCTCAGCTTGTCCATTTCCTTGGGGGTAGTAAAATGAAGAGAAATCTTGTTTTATTTGGAACTTCTCATAGAGTTCTTCAACATCTATGTTTTGGAAAGGCGTTCCATGATCCATAAGCCTGGTCTGAGGGATCCCATAGTGACAGATGATGTGGTTTAGAATAAACATGAAGCTCTACTTACCCATGATATATGTGAGAGGAATTGCTTCCACCCATTTGGTAAAGTATTTTATGGCTGCAATTATGTATTTATAAATGTTAGAGGAAGTTGGTGTAATCTTTTCCACTAAGCCAAATCCCCATTTTGAAAAAGGCCATGGTGAAGTGATGGGGTGGATTTCTTGAGGTGGTGCATGAATAAGATCTCTATGTATCTGACATTGTCAACATCTTTGTACATACTTATGAGCATCTACCTCTATAGTCGGCCAATAGTATCCCATTATGATGATCCTCTTTGCTAAATTGTTACCACCTACGTGGGCCAAAAAAATTCCTTCATGCACCTCGTATAAGGCTCTCTAGGATTCTGTGGAAGTGAGACATCCTAAAAGTGTTCCATCTAGACTTTTTCTATACAAAGTATTACTGAGAAGGGTGTACCTAGAGCCTTGTCAGATAAGGGAATTATTTTGGTTTCTAGATAGGTCAGGTGGTAGGGTATTGTATCATAGGTAATTATACATGTCATTGTACCAAGGGGACTCAGGACCAGCAAGGAAACATACTGATTCTATTATTGGAGCCTTATAGGCTGGTATCATCAATTGTTCTACCATAAATTGAAATCTGGTTTCATTACCTGGCATGTCGATCAAAGATAATATAGTAGCCATCGCATCTGCTACTTTTTTTTAACCCTTGGAATTTGTTCAAATATAATGTAATAAAAAGAAGCATGCAGTTTGTCCATCAGTTCTTTGTATGGGGAAAATCTTTCCTCTTTAGTCATGTAATCATTGTTGACTTGACAAATAACTAACTAGGAATCACCATAAACTCTTAGATTCTTTATTATCCATTGTATAGTTGTTTTCAATTTGATGACCAGAACTTCATACTCAGCTATGTTATTTGTACATGGAAAATTGAGTCGAAAAGATTTAGGAATTGCATCATTTTTTGGAGTGATGTGTACTATTCCTTCTCTCACTAACTGCTATACTTCTATTGTTGGTTGTATTGTAAGGATTGGTTAATCTGGAAACTCAAACACTATATGTTGATGATCTAGAATTGGTGCTTCTACTAGTTGATCATCAATAACCTACCCTTTGATAGCCTTTTGATCCACATATTCAATATCAAACTTTCTTAAGGTCATAACCCATTTAGTGAGTCATCTATTTTATGTTGCTTTACTCAACAAGTATTTTAATGGATCTATGTGTGAAATTAACTTTGTTTATATAATGTCTTAAATTTTGAAGAGAAAAGATAACTATGAGACATGCCTTTTCTATTGCTAAATAATTGAGTTCATATCCCACCAATGTTCCAATGATGTAGTAGATGGCCCTTTCCATGTCCTGGTCATCATGTTGTGCCAAAATAACACCTACTATTTATTCTTTTGCTTATATATATAACAGGAGTGGTCTTCCTAGAATTGGTGACACCAATACAAGGGACTTCAGTAGATAATCCTTAAAAGTTTGAAAATCTTTTTGTCATTGTTGTGTCCATACAAATATTATGTCTTTATTTAGTAAGTGTTGGAGTGAATGACACTTATCCACAAGCTGGGCGATGAATCTCCTAATAGATTGTAATCTTCCTTGTAGACCCTATAGTTGTCTCAGATTTTTAGGTGGTGGCAGGTCAAGGATGGCCTTAACCTTTTCTGGATCTACTTCAATTCCTATGTGTGAAAGAATGAAGCCACAGAGTTTTCCAATAGTAACTCTGAATGTCCACTTCTTTTAGTTTAGTTTCACCTTGTATTCTTTCATTCTATCGAATATTTGACCCAAAAATTTTAGATGAGTGTTGACTTGGCTAGTATGTCATCGACATAATCCTCCATTGTTTTGGAATCAAATCATGAAATATTGTTGTTATGGTACATTGATAGGTGGCACTTGAATTATTGAGGCCAAATGGCATCACATATCATAAATAAGTACCCTATGCACAAGTAAATGTTGTCTTATGTTGATCTTGTTAGTAATAACTAAGAGGGAGGGGGGGCGGGGGGGGGTGAATCAGTGGCCTAAAAAATATTCCAATAATCAACCCAAAAAATTAGCACCACAATATTAAGCCTCTAGTTATCTTTTGTCCTATAAGATGAATGCCTCCAAATACTATTATCAAATTACTACTGCTCGGAATGCTTTGTTAAAACTTCTACTATATATTTACCGAATAGCAATTTATTAATTTATCGAAAGATAATAAATTATCTAGAGTATACCGGTCAATCCAAATTAGATATGTGTAATGCAAAACACTAAATTAATGAATCATAAACACATTGACACATGGATTTTTAATGTGGAAACCCTGTTAAGGAAAAAACCACTTGGGACTAGTAACCCAAAATTTTCACTCTTCTGAAGTGAGCTCGGTGAAGATCCAACCCTCTTAAAGGTTAAAAACACATTTTTAGGTGTGACCTTGTTAGAGGATTTAAAATTTTAGTCTGTCACTTGATATCAGGCATCTCTATGCTACCATCCTTAATTAAGCACTCACTTGGCCTGTCAATAGGTATCTTGCATCTCATGCTATCTTTTTGATCAAAATTTTGGATACTCCTTGGGATGTATCTCAATATAGAAAGGATCTTTAAATCCTGCTTGGTTAAGAGGCTTTTTGAATCAATGGTTAAACTGAAACAATATGATTTGTTCACATATACAACTTATTCTTGTAGATTTTCAAATCTATTGTAATCTCATAAAACTAATCTGATTAATATATCTCTATTTATACCTTTGCTCCACTTTGATTCTACTAGGTGATGTTGTGCTCTGTTGTTCAGTGTCTACAGAAAAATTTAACTCTTTCATTAGCTTGATTGATCAGGACTATATGAAGTTGTTCTTCATCGGTTTCTCTTCAGCATCCTCTTTTCATTCATTCACCCACCTCTTTTTGTAATGAATTAAGTTGTCTCTTAAACAGACATGATATCACCATTGTTAGGTTCTTGATTTTCTTGATCTTGGTGTGATTCGTAATTCTTTCCAATTAGATTTAAAGAAAAACTCTTGTTTTATCTCGCAGAGATCTTCTTGTCAACTGGTCAAAACAGCTCTAAATCCTTTACTCATCTCTCGCTTTATCTTATCGATGAAAATAAAGATAACTACCAGTTAAGTCCATATTTATCTCTGCCAGCTAGATATTTTGTCATTTCTAAACTCAAGTTAATTTTGGTGTTTAACTCTTTGATAGCTTCGGTCAACACTGCAGTTCTCCTTGGGCTTCTCCATCGGTTTAAACTATGTTTCTGACCATCGGTTATGCTTAATATTCTGCTCATCAGTGTTCTTGCTTGGGTATCACTGTGACTTGAATTTTGGTGATCTCTGTCTATCGGTGTCCACTGACTGCCAGTGTTTGAACTTACATTGTGAATGCTTGTCTTTTATGCATTACTGAAAGCATAATCTTTTTCTCTTTGATTCTCTAAAGTCTTTGACACTTTTATTATAACCGATTAGATTATATCAAGTTGACATCAATGAAAATACAATCCATTAACTAATTTAATGTCTTGCATTATCCTTCTACATTTCGGTGATCAACTTAACATCTTCAAATATTCAATCAGTTACATGTCATCAATCTCTCCCTTTGGCATTGATGGCAACATACTACATTATCATGCTATACTATTACTAATACAATATGAAATATAATATTTTCATCAAGATTTCCTATTGTAACTATTACAAATATCTAGCTTTTGGTATGCTCAAAATAGCTTAGATTTGTTTCATGCAGAATGATTGTCTTTAATCTTCAATCCCTTCACTGGATAAATGTATCATCTAATATCTCTGTTTTGATATGTGCTCTTCCTTGACTATTCCTCCTCTTGATAATCTATTTTTCCTTTTGAAATCAATCTCTCTCTTTGTCTAAACTCTCTCCCTTTGTTACTTCTCTCCCTTAGATGGATATTTCATATGTAATCAATTTCTCTCCCTTACAATATTGATTAACTCTTCCTTTTGATTCTCAGGAACTTCACTTTATGGATAATGATATAATCTCTTCTGATCAATGGGATAATCTCTCCCTTTATCATATATTTCCCTTTTAGGATAATGTAATAATCTCTCCCTGATGATAATGAGATAATTAATCTCTCCCTTTGACAACAATGCCAAACAAAATAATCATCTATATCATGTTCCATCCCTTTACATAATATATTCCTTGAATTTCCCTATCCATTAGCAATACAATGTCTCTAGTGTTCAGTGCTTACTTGTACCTTGTTGTGTATAGATTTTTTTGCTGCTATTTATCTTAGTGTTTGCATCAACATGACTGATCTTCAGATTTGGTATAGGCTGATGCAACCTCCTAGTCAGCTTACTGACTGATAGACAAGGGTTGGACGCTTAGTCTATCTCAGGTACTCAAATGTATCCTTTGGTAATAGCTTGGTGAATATATTAGCTAACTTTTCCTTTGACTGAACATATTCCAGTGTCATTTCCTTTGCTTACACTTGTTCTCTTAGATAGTGATACTTGATAGCAATATGCTTATTCTTAGCATGCATGACTGGATTCTTAGAAATGTTTATTGCACTAGTATTATCACAATAGATAACTACTGGTTTAAGAATCTTCATATTCATACCTTCTAGTAATTATTTGATCCATGCAATATTGGAGCAATTTGCAACAGCAGCCACATACTCTGCTTCTGCAGTAGACTAAGAGATGCATCCTTGCTTCTTGTTGATCCATGTGAAAAGTCTATCACCCATGAAGAATGCTCCTCCAGTTGTGCTCTTTTAGTCATTAATGTTTCTAGCCCAATCAGCATCTATATAGACTTGTAGCTCAAATTTTCCTTCTCTTTTGTACCATAACCCATAATCCTCAGTGTTCTTTAGATATCTAATAATTCTCTTGATAGTAGTCATCTGTGATTCTTTGGGATTAGCAGAGAATCTTGCAACTATTCCAACTGCATGTGCTATATTTGGTCTGGTATGAACAACATACATCAGTTTGCCAATCATTGATCTATATAAGGTCTGATTTACCTCATTGGATTTTTCTTCTTTTTTCAGCTTACATCCGGTAGCCATAGGTGTTCCAACTAGATTGGAATCTTCCATCTTGAATATCTTTAGCACTTCCTTGATGTATTTGGACTGAGTGATATATATGCCTACATCTTGTTGAAGAATCTGTAGACCAAGAAAGAATTTGATCTCCCAAAACATAGACAATTCATTTCCCCCAAAAATCATATCATCAACAAAAATATCAACAATCAGAATATTACCATCGGTATCTTCTTTTAAGTACAGATTGCTATTTTTACTTGTTCTACCAAATTTTATACTAATGAGATATGAGTGAAGTCTTTCATACCAAGCTCTAGGTGCTTGTTTCAATCCATACAAGGCTTTATGTAGTCTACATACTATGTTTCTCTTGTCTGGATCAACAAACCCTTCTGGTTGTTCAATGTATACCTCTTCTTCCAGTATTCCATTTAGGAATGCTGATTTGACATCCATCTGGTATACCTTGAATCCATTAAATGCAGCATAAGAAAGTAAGATTCTAACTCCTATTCTATCAATGGGTGCAAAGGTTTCTCCATAGTCAATACCTTCTTCTTGTGCATATCCCTTGCATACTAACCTTGCTTTGTTTTTAGTGACTTATCCATTCTCATTTATCTTGTTTCTGAATATCCGTTTGGTACCGATGATATTATTGTCATCTGGTCTTAGTACTAGTGTCCATGTATTGTTCTTCTCAATCTATTTTATTTCTTCATTCATAGAACTGACCCATTCTTCATTCTCAAGTGTAGTGTTAACATATTTAGGCTCAAAATCACAAAGTAAACATCTGGTGTTTAGTGAATTACTTCTTGTTCTTGTTCCAGCCTTCTTGTCTCCTATGATTTGATTATGTGGATGATGTCTTCTGACATACTTGGAAAGTTTTGGTTCAACTCTGTGTTCATCATTCTGAGCGTCTTCTTGACCTTCATTCTCATCATCATTCCTTAGAACATTATCTTGAGGATTTTCCTAATTTTGGTAATTGCAGCCTGATGCTCAGGTGCAATGTTCAGATGCTCAAGAGAGATACACTATTGCTTGGGTAGAGTGTTAGGTTATGTATAAAAAAATCCTGTTGTATTCCTCTGGTTCCTTTTTGCTTTCCTTGTCATTCTTTTCTGCAAATTCATCTATTTTCACATTTGCACTTTCAATGATTTTGTCAGATGACTTGTTAAGACATTTATAAGCCTTGCTTTTGGTTGAGTACCCTAGAAATATACCTTCATCACTTTTAGAGTTAAGTTTTCCATTTCTATCATCCTTCAAAATATAACATTGACTACCAAAGATTCTGAAGTAACTTACATTGGGTGTATATCCATACCAAATTTCATATGGTGTCTTCTTTGTGTCCTTCTTCAATTGTACTATGTTTAATGTGTAGACAACAGTACTGACAGCTTCCCTCCAGAAAGTTTGAGTGATGCTTTTCTCAATCATTAATGTTCTTGCACATTCAACAATAGATCTGTTTCTCCTCTTAGAAATTCCATTTTTCTGTGGTGTTCTCGGTGCAGAAACTTGTCTTTTAATTCCATGTTCATTGCAATAGTTAGTGAATTCTTCTGAAGTAAATTCCCCTCCTCTATCTGACCTTAAGCATTTCAATTTCTTTTCACTTTGTTTTTCTAGCATTGCTTTATACCATTTAAACATCTTAAATGCTTATGATTTATCTTTTAAGAACATGACTGTCATCATTATAGAATAATCATCAACAAAGAGAATAAAATACATATCTCCATAGTATCTCTTTGTCCTCATGGGTCCACATAGATCTGTATGGACTAAATCTAGAATTGCATTAGATGTATGGGTTTTACTCTTGAAACTAGACTTTGTCATCTTACCTTTTTGACAATTCTTGCACATGATATGCTCGGGCTTAGTCATGCTCGGTAAGCCTCTGACATTATTTTTGTTGCTAATATTTATCATATTGTCAAAGTTCACATGAAACAATCTTTTGTGCCACAACCATATGTCTTCATTTCTAGCCATTAAACAAGTGGTGTTAGTGTCATCAAGATAGAAAAGGTTACCTTTTTTCTGCTCACTGGTACCAATCAATCTTCCCGATTCATTGTAGATCTTTGCCTTCTTATTTTCAAATGCTACTCTGTGACCTAAATTTTTTAGCTGTGAAACACTTAACAAATTATAATTCAGTCCTTTAACCAAGTAAGCATTTTCACATTTTATCAGTTTATTCAACATTATGGTTCCTTTACCTTCAACTGGACAAGGTGTATCATTTCCCATTCTTACTGAGCCACCATTATAGTATTCAAAAGTCTCAAACTTTTGTTTATCACCGGTCATATGGTGAGTGCAGCCACTATCTATGATCTAGACATCATTTTTACTAACTTTAGATATGAGTGCAGTTTCTACATACCTTTCTTCATCTTCATCTGAATCATCCTTCATGGCTACAAATTCCATCTCGATGTCTTCTTCTGATTCAATGTCAGTGTCATCAGCCCTATTCTCAGCTAGGTAACAAGCTTTCTTCCCTTTGTACTTGTATTCTCAGCTATCTCTCTTGTTAGATTGTCAGTTTCTCTAATAATATCTGTTATCACTTTTGTCAAACTTCTTCTCATATGATCTATCATTTCCTCTATCATCTTTTCTTCTATTTGGACATCTTGCAGCAAAGTGTCCAACCTCTTTACAATTGAAACATATAAGTGGTAATTTACCTTTGTATCTACCTTTGCCTCTCTGCAATCTCCTGGCCATAAGTGCTTCAATCTCATCAAGTCCTTGATCCTTATTATCACTGTCACTATCATTTCTAACAGCATGTATATGACTTGAATTGCTTGTCTTTAAAGAAGGTTTGAATGAAGATTCTATAGATGGTAAGACACTATTGTCAAATTTATTCATCTTGAATGAAATTAGTCTACCAATTAGACTATCTAGAGTAACTATATTGTTTGCGACTACTCTCATTTCTTGAATAGCAGAAACTCTAATAGAATATATAGGCATTAAGGTTCTTAATATTTTACTTACCACTGTCTCCTCTTTAAGTACACCTCCAACTCCTCGGATAACATTTACTACCTCTTTGATTCTACAGCTATACTGAGTGATATTTTCTCCTTCTTTCATCCTTAGGTCATCAAACCTCCCTCTTAGGCTTTCTGCCTTTGCTCTTAGTACATTGGCATCTCC
>MU224600.1:1983457-1997886 GCA_018584345.1 Thuja plicata
TGAGTGATATTTTCTCCTTCTTTCATCCTTAGGTCATCAAACCTCCCTCTTAGGCTTTCTGCCTTTGCTCTTAGTACATTGGCATCTCCTCCATGTACCAACTTCAACTTATCCCACATTTTCTTTGTCGAGGTGCAGGTTTTGGCATCTTCAAACTCAAAATATGAGAGTGATGATGAAAGTTCTATCATCATGCAACTATGCTCATGCTTAACTCTTAATTGCTCAAGTGTGTGAGGTCCTGTAGGAAACACATATTCAGTATCTAAGTATTGAATAATATCATTTCCAATACCTGATAGGTGGATTTTTATTCTACTTTTCCATGATGCAAAGTTGTATTTATTCAAATTGGGCACATCTCGTTTGTTCATCTTGTGGTCTTTTTCTTGAGTTGTTAAACTCCCATTCTAAGCACACAAGCTCTGATACCAATTGTTAGTAATAACTGAGAGGGGGGGTGAATCAATGGCCTCAAAAATATTCCAATAATCAACCCAAAAACTTAGTACCACAATATTAAGCCTCTAGTTATCTTCTATCCTATAAGATGAATGACTCCAAATACTATTATCAAATACTATTGCTTGGAGTGCTTTGTTAAACCTTCTACTATATATTTACCGAATAGCAGTTTGTTAATTTACCAAAAGAAAGTAAATTATCTAGAGTATACCGATCAATCCAAATTAGCTATGTGTAATGCAAAACACTAAAGTAATGACTCATAAACACATTGACACATATATTTTTAACATGGAAACCCTATTAAGGGAAAAACAACTTGGGACCGGTAACCCAAAATTTTTACTCTTCTAAAGTGAGCTCGGTGAAGAGCCAACCCTGTTAAAGGTTAAAAACACACTGTTAGGTGTGACCTTGTTAGAGGATTTAAAAGTTTAGTCTGTCACTTGATATTGGTCATCTCTAAGCTACCATCCTTAATCAAACACCCACTTGGCCTATCAATAGGTATTTGGCATCTCATGCTATCTTCATGATAAAAAATTTTGATACTCCTTGGGATGTATCTCAATATAGAAAGGATCTTTAAATCCCACTCAATTAAGAGACTTTCTGAATCAATGGATAAACTAAAATAGTATGATCTTTTCACATATACAACTTATTCTTGCATATTTTTAGATCTATTGTTATCTCATAAAATTAATTTGATCAATATATCTCTTTTTATACCTTTTCTCCACTTTGATTCTACTCAATGATGCTGTTCTCTGTTGCTCAGTGTCCGCATAAAACTTTAGCTCTTTCCTTAGCTTGATTGATTAGGACTGGATGAAGTTTCTCTTCATCAGTTTCTCTTCAGCATCCTCTATTCATTCATTCACCCACCTCTTTTTGTAATGAATTAATTTGTCTCTTAAATAGACATGATATCACCATTGTTAGGTTCTTGATTTTCTTGATCTTGGCGTGATCCACAATTCTCGCGAATTAGATTTAAATAAAAACTCATGTTTTATCTCACAGAGATCTTCTTGCCAACTAGTCAAAATAGATTTAAATCCTTTACTCATCTCTGGCTTTATCTTGTCGATGAAAACAAAGATAACTACCATTTAAGTCCATATTTAGCTCTGCCAGCTAGATATTTTTTCATTTCTAAACTCAAGTTAATTTTGGTGTTTAACTCTTTGATAGCTTCGATCAACACTCCAGTTCTCCTTTGGCTTCTCTATCAGTTTACACTATGTTTCTCACCATCAATTATTCTTGTGATTATACTCGTTAGTGTTCTTGCTCGAGAATCACTGTGACTTGACTTTTGGTGATCTCTGTCCATTGGTGTCCACTGACCGTCGGTGTTTGAAGTCATATTGTGAATGCTTGTCTTTTATGCATTACTAAAAGCATAATATTTTTCTCTTTCCTTCTCTGAAGTCTTTGACACTTTGATTATAATCAGTTAGATTATATCAAGTTGACATCAATGACAATACAATCCATTCACTGATTTAATGTTTTGCATTATCCTTCTGCATTTTGGTGATCAAATTAACATCTTCAAAAATTCAATCAGTTACATGTCATCAGATCTTCTGGTGCAATTTTAATTTGGTTATAACCTGAGAATCCATCCATAAGTGATAACATTTGATGTCCTTCTATCAATTCTTTGATCATATTGATATTCATAAATGGGAAATAATCTTTTGGACATACTTTGTTCAGGTTCCTGAATTCTATGCATATTCGAACCTGCCCATAATTTTTTTTTACTAGCACTAGATTTGATATCCAATCTATATATGTGATGGGTCTTATGAAGCCTGCATCTAGAAGTTTCTTTATTTCAGCTTTGACAAGTAGAGAAATGTGAGGATGCATCTTTCTTAACCTCTATTTTACTGGCTTTGCATTTGGAAAAAGTGGTAGGTGATGTAGTACAAGCTCTAGATTCAAACCTTGCATGTCAACATAAGACCAAGCAAAGTTGATATGTCATTCTTTCAAAAAACAATAAACTATTCTCTTTCCTCGGGTGAAAGTTATTTATCTAGATAGATTTTCTTAGGGTTGTTTTCATCCCCTAGATTCACTACCTCTATTTCCTCTGCTAGTAATGTTGATTGTTCTTCTTTTAAGGGGAGGAGATACAAATTTCCATCCTCTGGCACCTCAAAGAGGTTTTCACTAGAAGATACATCCTTTATCTTTATTTTTCCATGGTCATAAAGAACCTTTCAGTTTTCACTTAATGACTCTTCTTTTTTATTTTTATTTTTATTTTTGTGACTGGAAATAGGAGCCTCCTCCCCAAAGTATGTTGATCTATCTAATTCAAAGGAGAATCATGCTTTGTGATCTCCTGATGGTATTCCTTCATGAAGCCCCATGAAGTCTGCAAAGGCTTCATCATTTTCAAAAATGTCTATGTCAGGATATCATTGTTGGTCCCAATCTATTAACTCGGGGTAGACTAAACAAAGGTCAATGTGGGAGGAAGACTCGGTTTGGGCGAATGAAACTGCAGTGATAGTTCTAACAAATCTGGTATGGGAAGTAGACACACCATATAAGGAATGGACATTGACATGCTTATCAATATAAGTTTTATCTTCTACATTCAGTTTGTCAAACATGTCAGTAAGGTTTACAGCACTAGTGGATCAAGGGGAATTTCCATGAATAGGCAATTTAGATTCATGGAGGGATAACTACTCATACTCATGAGAATCAGTCAAACTGGAATGCTCATCAAGTATTTCCCTTTCCACATTGTCCAAGGTTGCCTGATTAAGGGTTATTTGGGAATTTTTGGTTTCTAATTCTTGTGGAAATAGTTGTTGGAGTATATTGTTGATTGGGTTATGTCCTTGATTTAGCCTCCAATTTGATTCAACAATTTATTTTTGGTCTATTGAAATATCTAGGATAATTGTACAAGTTCTAGCCTGACCTTATCCCATTCCTCTTTTATTCCTTTGAGTTGGTGGTAAAGAAAATTTGATCAATCCTTGGTGTCTTGCCCCCAGAGCAGTTTTTCCATCATATCCATATTATTGCAGCATAGTATATCTATTTCCATATTGTGTCAAGGGCATTTGTACTGCTAGCATCTCTTGAGGATCTTGATATAAACAAGTGTTAATGTTTGGATCAAAGGGGTTTTCTTTTCTTATGTCTCCCCATTTAACAAATGTAGTAGGTGGACATCTGAATATCACTGGTTCTAGAGCTTCAATTGTTTCCACTAGTCTAGGTATGCCATATGATCTAGGAGATAGAGGTATTTTAGTGATGGTGAAGGCTTCCTCATATAGGTATTCACGACACCTTTTTTCTTGGATTGGTATTTTGACTTCCTTTCTTGGTATATTCTTTGGAATGGAATCAGAAGTAGAAGTAATACTTTCTTCTTGATTTGACAGTACTTGATTATTTGCGCTGCCTCTTATAGTATTGAAATATTGAAAGGGGCTGGGATCTCCCTCTATGATGATCTATGCTCCTTGGTATGGAAATTTTATACATTAATGATATATCAAAGGGATAGCTTGAATTTCATGTATCCATGGCCTTCTGAGCAACATGTTATATCCTAGTTCAAGGTCTAGGATCTGGAATGGAGTGCTCTTTATTATTGGCCCTATTTTGACTGGTAATATAAGGAAACCTTTAGATGACCTTTATTCTTCATCATATTTTTTGATATTGATTGTTTTGGTGACATTAATATTGGACTCGGAGTAACCCAAGGTTTTTATTACATTTAGAGTATAGATGTTTAATCTAGCCCCGCCATCAATTATAACTCATCGGATCATATGTTTATGCACTTGGAAAAGAAAATGCAAGGGATCATTGTGCATAGGTTTGTGTGGTGGTACCTCATAGTCTGTAAACATCGCACTTTTTTAGCAAAAATATAATTGACCATGGTTTGGAAATTTTATGAAGATATGTATCATGGGATAGCTGTGATTTGAAGAGCTTGGTCCAAATATTGCTTATGCTCTGGGGATAGGTGCAATAGTTCAAAAATGGAGATTTGGGAGGGTGTGCACTTGAGTTGATCCACCAAACCAGGTTATGGATTTTGTGTGGGATTTGTTGGTGTAGTGGAAGTAGAAGGAATTTCTTGTAGAAAAACCTTAGAATGACGAGTTGTAACAACACATTTGGCATTATTATCTCTGATAGTGATGGTAGAAACATGGATTTCTATGGGATTTATGCAATTTATCATACTATTAGAGTTAGAATAGGTATAATTAACCTTCTTGGACTAACTGCCAAATGCGAAGGCTTTCTCTTTATTATGGTTATGAAAAGGATCATTGAAGATGGTATAATTCGTGGTACCCTTGGATTGACTATTGTTGAAATTGATTTTCCCTTGTTCAATTAGGTCTTGTATAGAATTTTTCAATAGATAGAAGTTGGATGTATTATGGCCCTTGACCTGATGATACTTGCAAAAATCATTATCATTCCACCACTTAGGTTTCACAGAACGATGCTCGAATTCCTTGATTTCTAGTAAAGTGATCATAGTAGCTTGGATCAAATCTTTCAGTGCTAATTTGATCAATTATCCTATTGGGTTGTACTCACATTTTGAAAAAGGAAATATTTGTTGGCATTTCATGTTGGGTTGATTCTACAATACCCTTTTCGCTTGAGCAGTTGGTGTTTGAACTTGAGTATTTACCAGCAGGGTTTGCATTGCAGGTGTTTGACTTGGCATGGGTGGCCCTTAAAATGTAATCTTTGGTTGAGTATAATTGACCATTTTAACATTAATTACACCATCATTGGTGACATTTTTTATTTTTTTTTCCATGACTTAGCTTTATCAGTTGAATTTTTTGTGGTGGTTGTTTGAGTAGGATCCACAAGAATTCCTCTTTTGACCAAATTTTGATCGCAGCGAACACCTTGCTCTATCAGTTAGTTGAAATTGGGAGCGAGTTGGATTTTTGTACTAAAGCACATGTCCAAGATCAGATTATCCAAAAAAATGACTATTAGGTCTTTCTCAGAAACATCATATGTGATTATGTTGGTTGTTTTTCTCCATCTTTGTAAAAATTTGATAAAGGGTTACCCTTCCTTTTGTTTGATATCACAAAGGTCCTTGATACTGCCCTTGCGTTCTATGTTGTGATGGAAGTGAGAAATAAATATTTCAACCAATTTTCCCCAAGAGTGAATACCATGTGGTATGTGAGAGAACCATTCCATTTCTAGTCTAGCTAAACTATGTGGAAATGGTCACATTAGGTAAGTTTCATCATGTGGGAATTCAAGGGAACTAGCAAAGAATTCCCTATTGTGTTCCACGAGATTGGTGTTGCCTCTGTGCTTTTGAAAATTAGGCACTACAAAGTGTGCTAGAAACAAAAACATGTGTAAATAATGATCAAAAGAATATGGGTATAAGTCCTCAGTAGTGTAGGACTTAGTTTGTCCCTTATTTTTCATATCCATCATTTGAGTTTGTAGGTTTTTCACTTGTTATATCAGAATGTCCGTCTGGGACTGAGGAACATTTCTAGTATATACTATTTGTCTCATATTTGGTATAATACATTGACTTTGAGTTCGTTGCATTGGGAAGCATGATATTATTGGGATTTGGTATTGATTCCCCAACATTTTTTTTTGATATTGGGGTAAATGATGGGCCCATGGTTGTTGCAACTATTGTCATTGAGATCTTTGTTTGAATAAAGATATATCCCTTGGTGGACGTTGACTGAAGGTTGGAACTACAGATATTTATTTGAGTTGTTGTGAAGCATTAGATCCACATTCAGTAGAGATAGATTGTAATGTCTAGGTAGTGAAAATGGTTTATTACTCATCTGAGGTGTTGATGAAATAATTTTAGAACTTGATGTGAAAGGCCAGGAGGTAGATGCCTAAGATAAACTAGAAACCATGGGTGCACTCATTTGCGATCCCGTTATGTTTTGAGTGGAAGATGAGCTAGCAAGAGTGGCTAAGCTAGTTTGCATAGATACAGTCTATGTTGATGTTGTAGTAGTTGATGATGGCACAGACAAGATTTGAGACACCACAAGATTCATTTGAGAGTTTTTGGTTATTTTCTGTCCTTCCAATGGGGTTTTGGGCCATAATGTGGATACATTGAATTTGGTGGGAAGTTTGACTCCTTTGTTGATTAACATCACTAGGAATCTTTCATGATTTTTCTCTACCAAAATGTCTACCACTTGTTCCAAATAAGCATCTTGTTCTATGTCTTCTAGCTCTTCATTTGTGATATCTTGAAAGAAAGTTGGCCTTTGGGAACTACATGGAAGTGTAAGCACATTTTGAGCATACAGCGAGGGATCAGTATTTTTAAATGCGTCAACCTCTTGTTCTTCTTCCCATGGGGAAAATAGGTTAACATAGGATTCATCATGTTTTTTTCTAGCCTTTGACCTAGTATAAGGTCCTCTATAAGGTGTAAAAGACATGGTGTTATCCAAGGTTTAACTAAAATGAGTGACGTAAAGAAAACAAAAGGAAAAACCTCTCAAAGAGAGTTTGAGCTTCTATTTAAAAAGGGTAATTATAATAAAAAAAATTGAATTCTCTTGATCTCAGAGATTGATGATGATAAGATATGATTTGACTCTTGCCTTAGATGAGACAGAGTCACTAAAAAAGATTGATGAAACTGAGATAATGCGATCAAGATATTATAATCTGAACTGTTGAATTATGAATGGGAAACAACAACTAGACTAAAAAAGAGGGATGATCCTAGATGTTTGAGATTTTATTAATTCTTCTTTATTTCACAAGATGTAAACGTTGTCTTTTTACGTGACACATGGAACTTTTCCAAGGTTTCAAACTGATAAAACGTAATGCTTTGACAAATGAATCCAAATTGTTTTGGCCAAATAAGTGTATAGGTCTTTTGTTTAATTACAAAAAAATTTTTTTGATTGCGATAAAATGCAGGGTCAATTGCAAAAAAATGCAAGGTCGATTGCGGCAATAAAAGGATCGATCATGGTAAACTTCTGCCAATTGTAGAAAACTTCCGTCAGTTGCAGAAACTTCAAACAGTCTTAAAAATCTGATTACAATTTGGAGATTTGTCTAATAAAATTAACTTTGGAACAATGATTCTAGAATAGACTTATGTTGACACCCTAGACATTCAACATGTTTGACTCATTTTGATAGTGTAATATGTTGGTTTTGCATTTTGAAAACTGATCACACAAGCAAGCACAGTAGACATAGTGTTTTGAAGGTCGAAGAATAAAATAGTGTATGTTCTATAACTTTCTCAAGTTGCAAGGATTTCACATGGTCGAAACAAAGACAGTCAGATTAATCTATGGCCAATTGGCTTCAAGATGTAATGTTATAGGCCAAATGATTTTGATGTTCATCAGCTCACACAACAATTGTCATGCTACTAGGACACAAAGGTCCACGAGGTAGGTGTCCATGTTTTCATCTTTCCCAGGTATTATTTTCATGCTAATGAAGATCTCTTTCATTAACAAAATAACCTGGAACACATATGTTGGGAACCTTGGGGGGAATTCTATAACCCCTTGCATTATAATAAGACACTTGTTTGAAGATAAAGTAGGTGGGTCTCTAATTAACTGGGTTATAGTAGGGTTTTTGGTGTCTATCCAATCAGTTTGTACATGTGTTACTCACTTAAGAGCCTAGTTGACCATGTTGGCTACTTAGGGATACTTCACTTGATCCAGGGTATCATCAACACACCTCGCCCAAGCTTGGCTAGCTATAAGAAACAACTTTGGCCCATGTCTTGTTTATATACCAATTGGAAGGATTATCGGTTTAAGGTCATCCTCTGAGGAAGAAGCGCTTTCCCCAGACAAGCCTCTCTAAAAAGGTTTTTATTCTAACAAATTGTGCAAGCACACTAAAGACTCAAAACACTAGGTTAATCACATTAAGCACCAAAAGATAAAATGTGAACTGATTTATCATCCATACAAGCACAAGTGTTCAATTTTAAGCCCAAACCAAATGATATTTTCTTGTTCAATATTACGTGCACCAATTTTAGAAGTTCTTTACCTTTGTTCAGTTTTAACCCCACGTCAATTTTATGCACCAAATTGAAAGATGAGATTGTGTTGTATTGAGCATACACTTTTCTTTTTTAAGCACCAAAAGACAAATGAATTGATTTTGGATTTAACAAAAATTAAGTTGCTTCCACGCCACAAGATATCAAGAAATGTTAGTACCAAAAAATTCTAGCAATCAAAACAAGTGATATTCAGAAACGCTTGGATGTTAAGGTCATTAATACTCATGGTAACTTTATATTTGGCTACAAAATTCTTAAGAGAATCAATATACCTATTGAAGGGTTTGATTTGGTCTTCGGTTATGATTTCCAAGGTTGCTTTTCATTGTGTGTAGTAATGAGTGACTCTTTTTTGGGATGATTTTCATGACCTAAACCCTGGGGTGTGTCTTATTATTCTCTTTTTCATTAGACATTTGTTCAATCCTGCACAGAAACTAAGAAAGAATCATATTTGATCAACAAAATGATAAAACAGAGCAATTGTGAAATAATTATGATAGTTGTGAAAAAGGATCTACAATTGCAAAATTCTTTTGTCATTTGCAAAATTTGTCAGGCAATTGCAAAATTCTTTTGTCGATTGTGAAATTTGTCAGAAAATTGTGAAATTATTTTGTCAATTGAGAAATTTGTCAGGCGATTGCAAAATTTTGTCTAGAACAGAGCTTGCAATATGTCTTAATCGATAGAAAAATACAAACATCAATTGTGAAATTACAAGGAACAATTATGCTAATAAACCAGACAATTATGAAATTCATCTGTAAATTGCGAAATTACAGAATATCCCAAAAAAAAATTTAAAAATGACAAAACTATAGTCGTACGACCGAGGTCTAGAAATTCTTTTGGGCGCCTGCAAGCAATTATCAGGATATTGGATTCACATTGGGTTCACCAAAATATATAGGATCTGATTTTGCACACTCAAACGAGGGTTAGTAGCACCAATTTGCAATGAAAGAAACCAATCAAACTACTAAGAATGAACCTATGAATAATAAAATAACAAGCATCAGAGATGAAAACAAACAAATGCAAACTACAATGCTTGAAACTTCTATTGCTTCTCTCTACTCGTTCTGAAATGTTGTATTAATGGTTCCCAGTATTGGCATTGGCAACATCTGTGACTTGGGAGTGTTGAGAAAATGAGATCAATATGATAATGATTTCGCTTTATGCTCCATACAAGAATGTTGTAGAGTAATTGTGCACAATGATTCAAAATTTAGACCTTCTTCAAATGGGTGAGAAGGGTTGATTATAGAAATGGAAATGATTTGGACGGATGAGATCAATCCCTGAAACTTGAGAATGGATGGCTGAGATCAAAAGGAACTGGAGAAGCAATTAGTAAACTCCAACTCTTGACTGAAGAGAAGAGGGGATGGTTTAGTCAGCTAAAGAGTTGATTGTGAGTTGCATTTTTGAACTGCAAAGAAGTTGGAATGATTTATACAATCACAGAGATAGCACATGAGTTACCTTTTTGAACTGGAGAGTTGATTGTGAGTTACCTCTTTGAACTGAACAGTTGATTTATTTGATTATTTATTTAATTTGAGAATTTAAAATACTCAAACATCATATAATTCAATTCTATTTTGATTTAAAATACAAAATTTGAGTGAAATTAAATTAATTTGATGAAATTAATTTAATTAGAAGAATAAATTAATAAGTTTAAATGTTTGATTTTAAACTTTAGGAAATTCAATTTAATTAATTAATAAAGATTAATTAATTAAGGTTTATTAATTAAATAAAATTAATTATTTAATTAATTTTGGGGAAATGATTGAATGATTAGATGATTGGATTTAGACAAAATAAGATGATTAATTAATGATTAAAAACCCTTAATTAATAGAGGGAAAATTAGTAATTAAATGTAAGGTTGCAAGTCTATCCATTTTAGGGTGTCTACAGTATTATTTCCCACTCTTGACGAATGCAGTATTGATCCTTTTCCTTAGTTTCTTTCTTGACCGGTATCTGGGAGTTCACTTGACAATCTTCTTTGCTTTCAACATCTAATTTTCCTGCACAGATAGATAGACAAGCAAAAAAACAAAAACACTAATAGATGATTTTTCCTACTTGCATGTCAAACATTTTTTTAGATCAAAAAAGTCAATTGCAAAAGTAAACAGAACAATTGTGGCAATCATTTGTCAATTATGACAATAAAAACATGTAATTGTAGCAATAAAAGAAGTCAATTAAGGCAATTGTTTGACAATTGCAACAATAAACTCTGTCAGATGTGGAAAATAGTCAGCAGATGTGGCATTAAATGGTACAATTATAGAAATAAACATAGTCAACTACATCAATAAGATCACAATTGTGGGAATAAAAGTAATCAATTTTGAAACAAAGAATGAAGATGGGAAAAGAAAAGTCTCAGTTAGATGGACAAGACCGAAAATAAAATTTTGAGTGTCTTCCAGCATTGTTGGGTTTTTTGATTCATGTCGGGTTCACCAAATGTCGTATGGGTATCTGCACGGGCTCAAGAAAATGGATTAGTAGCACCAAACTATTAAAGAAATCAAAATACTAATAATCATTTAACCCTACAAACAATAAAAAATAAGCATAAAGGAAAGGAGATGAAAATAAGATATTGAAACCTAAAATACAACTTTTATAAACCTCTCTTATTTACTTCCATTGCTTCTTTTCACTTTGTTGGGATTTTGATGGATGACACCTAGAGTTGATTTCTACACCATCCTAACTCAGAGATTCAAGAAAAATAAAATTGCTTGATTGTTAAAAGATGATAAAAATTGCATAACTTAGATGAAATTCATTGATCAAGGATCCCTCAAATGGGTATGAAGGTTGGTTTATATAGATTTTCAAGATTGAATGGATGATCGAGATTAATTCAAGAAAATCAAGATCGGTGGTTGAGAAATTAGAGACTAGTTATTTTTTAGCAATTTCCTAGATGCAAGAGAATTATTTTCATTTTGAACTCAAAAGAAGTGAGTTGATTTAGGAAAAAAGAAGAGATGATAAAGGTTGGATGATTTTCATATTTTGAGGATATTAATTTCTAAAATGAAAAATAGAGATAAAATCAATTATTGGATTTAAAATGCATTTTTTAGATTTATTCTGGATTTGTAGAATGATTTTTTGCATTTTTGAGATTTATTCCACATTTGCAGAATGAGTTTTTGCATTTTTCAATTTTACAATTCAAATTAGAATCTTGATTTTTTTATTTTTGAATTAAATTCAATTAAAAATTAAATTTTTGGAGAGAAATGAAATTAAATAGAAATTAGAAATGAGATGAAATTAAATTAGTCAATTTAAATAATTTGGCATAACTATTTAAATTGTGAGACTATATAAATTGATTTTAATTAAATGATGAAGACCACTTAACTAAAGATAAATAAATTAAATAATATTACTTATTTAATTAATATAAGGGACGTATGATTAAATGATGCAATAATAGGATTAATAAGGAATTAGGGTGAATAATGTTAATTAGACAAAATAAGGTTAATTAATTAATTAATTAATAACTCAATTAATAGAGGAACATTAATATTAATGAACATTTGCAAGTGTGAGAATTTTAGGTGTCTACACCTTCCTATTATATTGGATCCAATTACTATTTATTTACAATCCCATGTGATTCTTTGTAAATTCACATACAATATGTAATTGGATCATTAGTAGATTCTTTTCATTGGGAGTAATGTCATGTACTAAGCATGAGGATGTGTAATTTTCACTTTCTAAATAATCTATCTAGAGGTCCTCATATCTTATTTTAGTATGTCTTATACACTAATGGTGAACTCAAAGGTAACTATTTTATAATTTTGGACCCAACATTAAATAATATTTTGTAGCTGCTCAATTGGGCCCAAATTGATAATAATTTTTGAAATTGTGTTAATGACCAAAGGTAGGGAAATGGAGTTTTAATTAAGTCATCTAAAAGGTTGTATGATATAATAGTAGCTAATAATGTTATAAGAGTCACTTAAGGACTCAATCTCCCAAGATAACCTACAAAACCAAAATAACTTTCTACGAGAGAGAAAAGAAAGAGCATGAATTTGCAATATAGGATGTAAATATATTAGATCAATATGATAAAAAAAAATATGCACACGTAGTCTATGAAATACACATATGTGAGACCTTTTTTGTTAGGAAAATGGTGTCTTAACCTTCCAATAATAAAAGGTTATTATTGATAAATGAGTGCAGGGGGTTGCAAGGTGGGGTAATCCTCTTGCAAGATCTGGTGCAAATGGCCCCCTAGCCAAGGGGTCTAAGAGTTACGTGCCTTGACAGGAGTTTTGGAGGCAACAATACCAAAGCCACATCTTGTGTATAATTTATCATTGTAAATCTAGAGCATTTATCATTATCTTTTGGTAGTATTTTGTTAATTGATGTCAACCTCTAATATAATGGCAAATGGGAGATTGTTATAGACATGGAGCAATGTGTATAGAACGGTATGTATGTTATAGATGTATTATTTGTGGTGACATTTAATGAGATAGAGAAGTGTGTGTGTTAACCTTATTGGGTAGTGTGTGTGTGTGTGTTGTCATTAATGACAACCTTTGATGATCTTGTTGAGGAAAAGATTGTTCTAGAAAATATCAACCTATGTCTTCATGATTAATGTTCACAATTGGATGTCAAAATAGTTGTTGATCAAATGTTCATGATTGGATGTCAAAATAGTTTATGGTCTAAAGTTCATGGTTGGATGTCAAAAAGGGTTTGATTGATAGAATGTTATATTGGAACAACTCAAGTATGTTGTGTTAGTGTTGATGTCCTTGACATGGGGATATTACCACATTTATCTAATTTTGAAGATATTACTATGAAATTTGATATTTGATTTCATATAGCTTAGAAGATAATATATCCAATGTTTCATTTATTTTATAGAAAAATCTACAGATGACTATGTACCAAATAGTTTTAAGATAGTGCAAGGGATCTTACAAGAGAAATCAAAATGCTCCACATTTATCTACATTTAAGATTTTACTCTTGTAGCTTGGAAAACTTGTTCATGTTGTTTGTATCTTACTTCCCTTCCAATTTTCAAATGCTCTTCTATACCAAAATTATAATTCCATTTGCTATATCTCAAGATTGGTTGATAGGTTTGTTAATCAACTAATGAATATTTGATGAAGATGATGAAGACTGAGTGATACTGAGTATGATGTTGCAGAAATGGTTAGATCAGTTGTTGTTTTGTCATTGATGTTAAGAAATTAATTATTGATTTTTATTATGTTACCATATATTAAGAGGAGAAGCTAACTGGGTGACAAATACAGATCAGACAATGGTGAATTAATGTTGATATATTTGTTTGCTACTATATATTTGATGTTATCAAAATGGTATAATTGATTGGTTAAATTGGAAACTGCAAAGAGTTAATTTATGTCTGAAAGAGTTACTTTATCAAGCTAGACAAAGTCAATCGGTATAGAGTTATGTAATTCGGTCACAGTTACCGAACACTGAGAGAAAGACAAGCACCAAGCACCAAAGATGAGTTAGACACGGAGCAGTGAATGAAGACAGTTACCGAGTTGCAAAGCATTGTTGGAATTATATTGGAATGATGTACTAAGAGGGGAGGGGTGAATCAGTACCTCTAAAACTTTTCTTGGTTATCCCATTAACTCTTAATCATCAGTTTGTAAATTATCTTATCTAACTATTCATCTTTCTTTATGTATATGCAATCATATCATAAGTTCTTTAATATGTAACCATAACAGAAACATTCATGAAAATAGATAACACATAACACAAGATATGATAT
>MU224600.1:1997920-2012431 GCA_018584345.1 Thuja plicata
GTGGGGATTGTTACCCACAAGACTTCACTATCTGCAGATAAGAAGGGGCCGGTTAAGGCTTACAATTGGTCACTTCTGATGACCTACCCTGTTAGGAGTATTACAGTGGAGACCTGTTAAGATCTACTTTGTTTGAAGCTTTAGCAACACTGTTAAGTGTGTACTCTGTTAAGAGATTTGGAAAGAACGGTTAAGTCCACCTTCTACAAAAGGATTTTAGATGTGATGCACTTGTTAGAATGAAACTACATAAGTCTTTGATCTAATGATGTATGCAATCTTTAATTGCTGATAACATATCCTATTAAGCTACCTATGTATAAGTAATCATCCTTCCATGATTGAATAATACCTTTGTCTTCTCGTCGGCAGCCTCTGTGTGTTCTTGACAACTAATATGATCTGTTTCTAAACTTTGCATGAATTCTTCCTTCTGCTCCTTAGATGCTCTTTGTGGCTATCAACAACAATGAATTCATAACTCACAATTGATTTGAACATCTATTTATACTAGTTTTTGGCTCAATTCTTGATTCACGCTTCGCAAGTTAACTCTAGATCCAAGGTTTACAACTTGACCTTGATCTTTAGTTAGATACATTTTAGATCCGTTAGGATGCTTTAAAACATTTACATAAAGCTTTTTTGACCCTCAAGTTATGATTTAAAACAAATTAAAACTCTATAAATAGAATTACATTGCTTTATCTGACGTGTAAAATTTAGATCCACTATTTGCGGGTTCTCTAACTGACTGTCGGTTTTCTTGGTTGTCGATGTTCCTTTCTTGAACTAGTTGTCGGGTATGCCTTTTCTATTCTGTCAGTTTTGTTCTCAAAATTGTGTCGTCGGTGTTGTTCTCAATGTTATGTTATTGACCCGTTGTTCACTTCATCGGTGAAACACTTGTCAGTGTTTGTCGGTCAATTCCATACTTAGCATTTTCTCATGACCTCTGTGTTCTGTCGGGCATGCGAGATGTTTGCTGGTAATGCTTGTAGTCTGCTGGTGATCTCTGTAGTATGTCGGTGATCTCTATTAATGTTTTTTACTAAGTATACTAATGGCAAAATTAATGTCATCAATCTCCCCCTTTGACATTATTATCAAAAAAATGATATGTGCAACATACTGAGTGTATTAGTATGTACACCTGTGTATACTCCTTCCTTAGTCATTTGAATGACTCCCCCTATGTATATGCTGGTAAGTGTAAGTATATATACATATCTATATGTACTTTTCTTTTCCTCTTTTTTTTATATATATTGTACATAACTATATTTATATATATCTATTCCTTATGTACATACAATATACATTTCCTTTCCTCCATTTTTTATTCTAAAGGCAAAGGTACTTACAGCTTGTCAAAAAGGTGGGAATGTGAGTACTTGATCTCTTCCATCATTTTTTCCCATTTCTCCTTCAGCATTTCTAGAGCCATTTGCTCCAGTGATATCTGTACATGTATATCATAGATGCTGTCTACTACAGACATCTCAGGGGTTGCAATAAGATTTCTTGCATCAGAAATATGTTGCTATAAAATTGTTAGATTAGGCAGAATGTGTGCCTATAGTTCTGTAATCTCACCTCTTAGTTATGTTTCAGCATCCCATATTTCTTGCCTTAGCCTGTTAGCCCCTATGACCTTGTCATGATGCACCTTTATGTTGTCTACATTTGAGGTTAGGCTTTGTGCACTGGCTATGACATTTGAATCTATTTATGTAATTTGTCACTATTTTATTTTGTAAAATTCTCAAGTGTGCACATCTTTTGAACTAAGGTGATTACTTCAACAATCATTAGCTCTAATTGTTCAATTAGTTCAGAGAGATTCACCTTGTTCAATGCCACTTCTTGGCTGATTTTGTCAATTAACTTGTATTGGTACTTCTTTTCTGCTTGTTCTTCCATAGCTTGTTCTGCATCGATATTCTTCTCTGAGATTGTGTCGGTAAGAACAGCAATTTGTTCCTTAACTATAGCATTTGCTTCAATTTTTACTTCAAGAACAAGTTGTTGGAGAATATCTCTTGCTTTGTCAAGTGCCATTGTTTCCCTGTGTTCTTGTATCATTTTCTTTTGAATGGCTTTTTTTGACATAGCACTCCAAACTCTTGAAGTTTATCACTGTCCAAAGTGGTAATATCCTAGTTTGGAACTTCTATCACTTCATCCAGTGTAACGACCAAGATGTCTTTCTTTACTATTTTCTTCTTCTTCTTTGGCTAGGTGGCAGATTGATGTACTACCATCTATAAAGTGTGAGATTGGGTTGACTTGGTAGGTGAGGGTCAGGAAGATGAGGAGTCCTTTTGTATCTATTCTGAGTCCACTGGCTGGTTTGGTGAAGACATCTCCTCATTTGCCTTGGGTGTATCAACAGATGTATCTTCTTTAAGTTTTATTCCTTTATCCTGCTTGACTCCTTCAATTTTATCAGTTTCTTCACCCTTTCTCAGTGTATCCTTTGTTTTATTATCAGCTTCTTCTTTTTTTTTCATTTAACACTTCTTTCTGATTGTCGGTTGCATCTTTCATTTCTATATCTATATCCTTTTGAGTGTTGGATGCAACTTTGTTTTCATCGGTACCCATATCCTTTGGTATATTATCATCTTTCTTAGATGATTTATCCTAACTTGACTGAATATCAATAGAATCTATTAATATATTCATGTTTGTCGGCATATTGACTGTTGCAGTGTCAATAGTTGTATCCTGTCCGTCGGTATTGCCCTTTGCAACATTTATGTCTTCATCTTTTTGAATTTCTTTTGCAGGTTCTTGTCCTGTGGTGTCATTGACAATGTTGTCTAAGCACGATTCATCATTAATATCATCATCTAAGTTACCTTTTATTGTCAATTCTTCTTTGGTAACTTCTTCATCCTCTAAGCTGATGTGGAAGGGGCTTGTTGGTACTTGATCATCATCGCCGTCTTTTGGCCAATATTCATCTATAATGTCAATCTATTTTTGGCCTATTATTTGTACCTCTTCACTGTCAAACTCAACTGTTGAGTTATCTATTTTAGTGATAGTTTCCTTCTTATAACTGCTTTCCTCATCAGGGTTGAGTATGTTACTCCATATATTATGCGTTTCTTGTTCTAGCTCTATAAGCTTCTCTTTAAGAAATTTATAAGCTCTCATTTTGGGTGAGAAACTTTTCACATGTTTTTCCATGATTTCATTTATTTTTTCTCTCTTTTATTCAAGAGGCATAAGAGAAACTAGTACTCTTTCTCTTATCCTTTTCTACTCATGAAGTGCAAAAGTGAATCTAGAAAAATTTCTAATCAATAGTTCTTGTGGTACATCCCGTGTAGTGAATTGTAGTGGGACATAATAGTGTCTGCACATCTTAGCTATAAGTGCATCTTCAATCTTATTCTGTTTTATAGAATCCCATCTTAACCATTTCCTAATCTTAGGATATCCAATAGATGCAGCTTCAGAAATACACTTACATATTTCATCAATGTCTTCAGTGGGTGATGTAACCTTTGCTATTTCCTTTGCTTGTTTTATAGTGTCAGGTTCATCCATAGCTGAATCCTCTAAGTCCTCATTTGTCTGAACAAATTTCCTCCTTTTGGTAGGTTCCCTAGCTGGTTGTTTTTCCTTTTGTGTGTCAGGTTTCCTCTTATACACCTTCCCTTTTACCATGGGATAAGGAATTGCATCATTTGTTGTTTGACTCCTTGTTCTTGATTTCTTAGGTGGAGGAGGAGGTGGTGAATCAGACTTCTCTTCCTCTGATTTGTTTTTCTCTGCTATATCACCAATGGGAGGCTAGTCCTTAGTGAGTTCCTCCTTACCCTCTTGTTCCTCTTCACCTTCTCTTTCTTCTTCTCCTTTAGAAGATATATTCAAATTCTTTTTCAGATTCTTCACCATTCTTTTTGACTGTTTTATAGCCTTCTTGACAACAAGATTTGTTTTAATCTTCTATTTGGCCTCTTCATAGGTACCAAATCTTAGTTGCTTGTTGTCTATTGGTTCATTTAATAGTGCCTTAATGCACTCATTGGCTAATCCTATTTTGATTTCATAATCCAATTTTGAAAGCCATAATTTCCTTGGTACTACTGCTTGGATGTATGTGAAATCAGTATCTACCATGAAACATATTTCTTCTCGATGTTCCTCTATTAGATTCTCAGGAATTCTAGTTCTTGCTTGCAACATTTCCTTTATTGTTTTGAAATACTCATGCATAAAATTATCAAAATCTGTTCCTAGTGATTCTATGAATTCACCTATCTAAATGGTTATGGGTCTGCTTGTGTCCCATGCAACTTTTCCAATGGAAGGAAAATATTCTTCAGAATAAAATAATATGCACATTATGAGGGAACCAAACTTACAAATGTTTGTCCTTGAAGACCTTATTGTGCACATGTTCTCCTCAAATTGATGTAACATGATCTCTGCAAGATCCATCTTCTTCCCCTATTTGATAATATTGTATGTTGTGCTCATAGCAGTACTAGATATGTTGTTCATTGGGCTTGCTTGGAAGATCTTGTATCCAACAACACATGCTCCAAATTTCAGCTCTACGTCAGTAATAGTGTTGACCTTTAGTGCTCTTTTATCTGACTTAGCACTAGTCAGTTTTTCCACTTCTGCCAGAGATGGGTGCTTGTGAGCCAGTGGTTTATCGGTTGTAGGATAACCAGTAACCATGTGAATAACATCCTTTGTTATTGCCTTTGGCTTGTTTAGCCATAGATTCTTGTTGTGAACTCTGCTAAGAACAATTTTTAGCCATTCTATTTTGAAGACCTTGGGAAAATGCAGTGCATTTGTGAGTCCCTTTACTTCCAAGTGTTTGTGCTCTTCTTTGAGCTTTTCAGCATCATCACATAGTGCCCTATAGGCATTATCAAGGTCTAGATCTCCTATTTCTGAGATCTTACAGTGAATATAGGACCTTACATCCTCTACCAATAAAACCCTAGGGGGGATTCAGGAGAATGCTCTGAAATTGTTAGGTTGTGAAGCTATTTCATGATTTAACTTATATTTAGGTTTAGCACATGAGCCTCTACTGATAAGCTTGAAGGTTTTATTCTTATCTTTCTTAATTTTCTCAACTCTAGAATTTGATGCCATCTTGTTTGCAATTTAGGGCTTTTCGCAAATAAAACAGTGCGGTTGGTGAGTGTGTTTACTTATGGATTCTCTATGATTGCCTGTGAATGTGAATGCTTCATGTCAAATTGATTTTTTCTAGGTTGCTTTCCAATTTTCTCTTTTAAATAGCTCTGGTCTGCTCTGCTCTTCTCAAAAATCGCGGGTGCAAAAATGAGTTTACCCGTCGGGCTTTTATAACCTCTTTGTACCCTAAGTTGTCATTAATGCTTACCAACTTGTCAGTATATGAAGATTGATTTTGTCAGTAGAGACATTCATAACATCTTCAGTGTCTATGCAAAGCGTTAGGGTTGCTATCTATTTTGGAGACTTCACTGATGATTGTCAGTGAGGTTGCGAAGACAACTTTTGTTGATTTAATGTTCACTGATATCCATTGGTTTACACTTAGCTTGTGTAATGACCAATACATTCTGGTAAGTAGTGCTAAATTTTTTGTGTGTGTTCACTGATACAAATTGTGCCCAATAATTGATGGTTTCTTTTCAATAGTTTAGCAAATAACAATATATTGCATCTTTATTCATGCTTATATTACAATATGAACTACGTGTAATGGAACCCATGTACAATGTAACTTGTCATAATTTAGTTCCATACTTACTTGTGCAATCTAGTTGGATGTAGTGATGTCACCAGATCCATTGGATGAGGTGTCACCATTTGCATTGCTTGTTCTAGCACCTTCAGTGTTAGTGGCTTTTACCCACATCTTGTTTCTCATTATCTTGATGTCATCAATGGTATTTCCATTGGGATGTATACTTGTGTCTGTCAGTCAATCTTTACAATCTTTAATCACATGTCCAACCTTATGATAGTGAAAGCATGCCATACCTCAATTGGTCCAACCTCTTGACCTTCTGGTCCACTTTCTCATGCAGTTTTCAGCAATATGACCATACCTTCCACATGCTGTGCAATTTACCCATGCGTTATAGTCCCAAACATATGAGTTACCTACTCTAGTTGGTTTGTTTCTTTTATCAGTTTCCTTTGGTGTTCATGCCTTGTTCTTTTTCCAGCATTCCTTATGTGTATGCCCATCATCTTGCATGTAGGACAGTACTTATCCATATAGGTTTTTCTCTTTGGATTTGTAACTTTGGATCTGCACTCATGTGCCTTGTGTCCTTTCTTTTGACATTTATAACAATTACCAATAAAAGTAGATTGTGCTTGAGAAATACCTATCATTTTGCTTATGTAGATGTTTGAGGTGTGGCCTAGTTTTCCACAGTGATTGCATGACAGCTTCTTGGATCTTGGGGTTGTGAAATCATTCCTCTAATCTCGTTGATTAGAAGATTCACCATTCTCATTGTACCCTAATCCTGTGTAGTTGTTGTCTCTTCTTTTTCTATCAAGAAAATCATCCATCCTTTTGTTTCTATCCTTACCCTTATTGATTAATTCGTTTTGTTGAGTCTGGACTTTGATTTCATGCTTCAATTTTTCATTCTCTTCTCTTAGCTCACCTATGATCTGTATTCTTTCAATGAGTTTTGTATTTAATCTGTTTGCTTCTTGACTCATAAGAATTATCAGGTTGGTAACCTCATGGTGATGCTCAGTGAGTCTTAGAATATCTGATTATTTCTCTTGTAGCTTCTCTGTAATTTTCCTCCTATCATCAATGGCTAGTGTTCTTTCATTTTCAGCTTTTCTTACATCATTTATGACATCAATCATCTTCACCATTTGAGTCTCTTAACCAATTTGCAGCATCTTGATTTGATCTGTCAGATGTAGATTGATCTCTTGTATACTTTTAATTTCTTCAACTGATGCATCTGAAGCTTTGCTCATTGATGATTCTGTTGTTTCAAAGTAATCTATTATTTCCAATTCTTTGTAGTCTTTCTCATTCATCTGGTTGCCATAATATTTCTTTCATCACCTCCTTATACTGCTCATAGTTTATTTGCATCTGTAACTGCTCATTCTCAATAGTCATGTCCAGTCTGAACTTGTCCATTGTCTGATCTTTTCTCTCAAGTCTTTAATCTTTTCAAGAGAGAGACTTAGCTTTGATACCAATCGTTGGAATTATATTGGAATGATGTACTGAGAGGGGAGGGGTGAATCAGTACCTCTAAAACTTTTCTTGGTTAACCCATTAACCCTTAATCATCAGTTTGTAAATGATCTTATCTAACTGTTCATCTTTCTTTATGTATATGTAATCATATCATAAGTTCTTTAGTATGTAACCATAACAGAAACACTCATGAAAATAGATAACACATAACACAAGATATCATATGTCAAAAAACTCTTGTTAGGAAGTAAAAAATGCGGTGGGGATTGTTACCCACAAGACTTCACTATCTACAGATAAGAAGGGGCCGGTTAAGGCTTACAATTGGTCACTTTTGATGAACTAACCTGTTAGGAGTATTACAGTGGAGACCTATTAAGATCTACTTTGTTTGAAGCTTTAGCAACACTGTTAAGTGTGCACTCTGTTAAGAGATTTGGAAAGAACAGTTAAGTCCACCTTCTACAAAATGATTTTAGATGTGATGCACTTGTTAGAATGCAACTACATAAGTCTTTGATCTGATGATGTATGCAATCTTTAATTTCTGATAACAGATCCTATTAAGCTTCCTATATATAAGTAATCATCCTTCCATGATTGAATAATACCTTTGTCTGCTCGTCGGTAGCCTCTGTGTGTTATTGACAACTGATATGATTTGTTTCTAAAATTTGCATGAATTCTACCTTCTAATCCTTAGATTATCTTTGTGGCTATCAACAACAATGAATTCATAACTCACAATTGAATTGAACATCTATTTATACTAGTTTTTGGATCAATTCTTGATTCACACTTCGCAAGTTAACTCTAGATCCAAGGTTTACAACTTGACCTTGATCTTTAGTTAGATATGTTTTAGATTTGTTAGGATGCTTTAAAACATTTACATAAAGCTTGCTTGACCCTCAAGTTATGATTTAAAACAAATTAAAACTCTATAAATAGAATTACATTGCTTTATCTGACGTGTAAAATTCAGATCCACTATTTGTTGGTTCTCTAACTGACTATCGGTTATGATTGTTGGTTTTCTTGGTCATCGATGTTCCTTTCTTGAACTGGTCGTCGGGTATGCCTTTTCTATTCTGTCAGTTTTGTTCTCAAAATTGTGTCGTCTGTTTTGTTCTCAATGTTATGTTATTGACCTGTCGGTGATGTCCTGTTCACTTCGTCGGTACAACACTTGTCAGTATTTGTCGGTCAATTCCATACTTAGCATTCTCTTGTGACCTCTGTGTTCTATCAGGTATGCTTGCTATTTTCCAGTAATTCTTGTAGTCTATCGGTAATGCTTGTAGTCTGCCAGTGATCTCTATAGTCTGTCGGTGATCTCTGTCAATGTTTTTCACTAAGTATACTAATGGCAAAATTAATGTCATCAAGCAAGTTTACCGAGTACAGGATATTGATTTTAAGTGATGATAAGATTGAATTTAATGTGAAGCGATGATGATCTAGATGAGAATAAGAATTAAAGGAAGTTTTTTAGAATATATACAAATGTGAAAATTCAATGAGAATATCTAAGGCGAAGATCAATCGGTTAAACCTGATTATGTGAGTTCCAAGAAAAGTTCAAGTTCCGAGCTAAAAGTGAAGTGGTTTATCGAGTTGAGATTTATGAAGAAGATGATTGAATGATAGAGTGTAAATGATGGAAAATCTAATTAAGGAGATTAAGAGGAAAAATTATGTCTATATAGAGAATGAGAACAAACACAAAGAGAGTTGCTAGCAAGTATAATAGAGAAGAAGAAGAAGTTGAAGAACAACATTTACCGAGAAGAATAGAGAAAAAGAGATTGAAGAATCTATAGTCTGAGAAAGATATAAATGGAGTATGTGATGCCAGTATTCAATTGAGCATAAAGGATCTGACACAAGCAAATGTAGTTTCTATATATACAGATCAAATTTTTATTGTTTCTTATTAGTATTTGTAACTAAGAAATATCTTAACTAAGTGGATTTAACCATCCTATTTGTGAATCCTAGAAGTAGGTGACATTCCAAAAGAGTGTTTAAAGACCTCTAATAAGGCCACTCCTAATTGGGTGAAGATCCTAACAGATATGGGGTAAATCCCCTAACAGGGTCACATTTAGCAAATGTGTTTGTAATATTTAATAGAATAAGTTCTTAATCGAGCGTACTTCAAAAGGGTACATTTTTATTGTGGGTCACAATGCCCATAGAGGTTTTTCCCAAATTGGGTTTCCTCATTAAATATGGTGTTAACTGTGTTAATCTGATGTTAATGAGTTTGAATGATTGATTTACATATATGATATGTATGATTGTTTAAGTTATTAAGTTGATTTGGTGAATCGGTTATTACTATATTCAGTTCTACCTAGGGAATCAATAAGTTAAGATTTGAGCATATATATTTGAATTTTTCTCATTCACCCCCCCCCNTTCCCCCCCCCCCCCCCCTCTTAGTGGACCAATAATTGGTATCAGAGCTAGTTACTCTGAAGTGTTAATTTTAAAAGAACTTGAGTTAAGATCTAAAGATGTTTAAGAGGGAAGCACCAAAGTTGAATAGGGATCATTTCTCTACATGGAAAAGTAGAATGAGATTGCATGTGTCTGGTATAGGATAATATGGACTTCATTTTCTTGATAATGAATATGTTTCACCGACTAATGCACCTTTGACAATCAGTGAGAAAAGATATAAACAAGAACACACATAAGTTATGACTGAGATTGCTTCTAAACAAGTACTGACCAGGAATATGATGAACTTGATGGATGTGCTACTTTGAAAATGATGTGGGATAAGCTTATTTTGACCTATGGTGGAGATCAGCATGTTCAAAAGGCTAAGGCAGAAAGTTTGAGAGGTAAATTTGATTCTATGAGGATGAAGGAAGGAGAGAACATAATACAGTACAGTACAATACTTAAGGAGACTATTAATTATGTCAGAGGAGTTGGTGGAGCCATAACAAAGGATTATGTTACAAGCAAGATGTTGAGAACCCTGCTACCAAGTTATGTTATTCATGTATCTGCTATACAAGAGCTAAGATCTATTCCCCAGATGAATGTTTCACTGGATTCTACTATTGGTAAGTTAACCGCATTTGAGTTAAATGATTTTGACAATAGTTTTCCTACTACATCTAATATTGAATATGCATTCAATTCTACCTTAAATATTTGAAAAGATAGGGAAGTTGCAGCCAAGGATGGATATTTGAGCAGTGCGAGTGAGAAATTTTATAGTTGTACTGAAGGTCTTGAAGAGTTATTTACTGAATGTGATGAGAATGAGAGATAATTTGAAGCTTTGTTGGCTAAAAGGATACAAAGAAGAAAAGGAAAGTACCGAGGTAAGTTACCCTTGAAATTTTTTAATTGTGGTAAAATTGGTTTTGCATATAACTTCCTTGAGAAAGATAAGGAGGAAAAGAAAGATAACAGAGATAAGGACAAAAGAGAAAACGGATTCAAGAGATTCAGAGATTACAAAAACAAAGGTAAGAAATCTTTTCATATTGCTAATCAAGGACTAAGTGATGATTATTGAGATGATAGTGATGATGGAAAAGAATTTGTTTATGTTTCTATTAAAGATGATTCTGATTAAGAAAACAAAGAAGAACCAAGAGCCCTAATATCAAAGGTAAGTAAGAATGAAACATGGATTATAGATAGTGGTTTTTCACATCACATGACTAGTGACACACTTAAGTTTATTTCCTTTGAAAAGCATGATGGGGGATTTGTTATATTTGGTAATGATGCTCCATATCCTATGAAAGGAAAAAGTTCTATACTTCTACTGAATTACACAAGATGTATTGACGTTTATTAGGTTTAAGGCTTAAAGTATAATTTTTTGAGTGTTGCACACTTAAATAATACAGGTCACCGATTGGAATTTCAATATGGAAAGGTTAAATCATTTGATAAGAAGGATAGTTTGATTGCTAATGGAGAACAATCTAAAGGTAATTTATTTTATCTTGATACTTCTATGAAGAGTTGCTTGTTTGCTAAAGTTGAATACTTTTTGTTATGGCATAAAAGGCTTTGTCATGTTAATTTTGAGAACTTAATCAAAGTGAGTAAGTAGAATAGAGTGAGAGGATTACTAAGATTAGAGAAACCTGAGAATGCTATGTGCAGAGAATGTCAGATGGGTAAGATGACTAAATCTATGAAATCTGAGAATGCTATGTGCAGAGAATGTCAGATGGGTAAGATGACTAAATCTATTTTTTCAAGCAAGACTTATGTTACACAAGGAATTTTGGATTTAGTGCATACTAATTTATATGGACCCATGAGGACTCAAAGTTATTATGGAGATAGATATTTTATTTTATTTGTGGATAATTATTCTAGAATGATGTCAATAATGTTTTTAAAAGAAAAATATGATGCATTTAAAATTTTTAAGTGGTATAAGGCCAGAGTTGAAAAAGCAACTGGAAGACAATTGAAATTTCTGAGATTTGATAGAGGAGGTGAGTTTACTTCTAATGAGTTTACATTGTTTTGTAATGAGAATGGAATTAAGAGACAAATGTCAGCACCGAGGACACCACAATAGAATGGAATTGTTGGGTATGTGCAAGATCATGAGGGGTCAAACTATGCCCTTAAGTGGCAATGAAAAATTAGCAAATTAGGGTTAGTCAACCTGACATGAAAATTTGAACTAACTATCAACCTAATATCAAAAATTTGTAAGAATAGAATCTGTAAGAAATTGAATGCAATTTCTAAACTACTAGGCCTTTTCTAAAAAAAATTTAATATGATTGGTGAAAAGTATAGCTTTCAATGCAATAGTATAAAAATTTTAGGAAAAAATAAGTAGGTGTATGTCTGACCACCTTAATCATAATCAAATGATAATATTTCTTTATAAGATTTTATATATAAGTAGTAGACTCATGCTCGAATGTGATGCATATTTTTTTGTAATTTTATTCTAAAAAAATAATTAATTATGAATTTTCTGCTACAATGTTTTCATAATAAAAAAACTCCCGTGTCTGACCACCTTAACTCATTGAAAACTTTACAAAATTCAAAAAAAAATTCTCTTATAGTAGGTGAAGCATAGAATGTGATGTATTTTTCGGATTTCAAAAATGTTATACCGTTTGAAATTTATAGTCATTTTTCAATCAGTATATAAATCAGCACTTTAGAGATATCTCAATTAGAAAATAACTAATAATTACTTACCAAATTAAAAATTTCATAGAAATTATATCGATAGAAAGTTGATAATCTCCTTAAGATACCCTTTTTGTTTCATCAAATTCGGGTGAAAAAAAGTCGTCAGCTACATGGTCGAAGTTTGGAACTCAGAGAAATAGGGGAAAAACACATTTTTGTGACATTTGTAGAGTTGACCATGTAGGTTTTGTGTACAATGCAACACCGAGCCTAATTGGGTACCTGAAAGGGCCGACAAAATTTTGATTTTTAAATTTTCCCTCCCCTTCTCCCTCTTAATTTTTTTCCAACCCCTTTCTCCCTCCCATTTCTCCATCCTTTATATGATATATTATATATCAAAAATTATATATTAGATTATATATTATATATTATATAATATCTATTATATATTAAATATTATATAATATACATTTTACATTAAATATTATATAATATATATTAATATTAAATGTTACATTATATATCATATATTATATATTAATATGTATTTTACAATATATCACATAACATCTTCATATTTAAATTGTATGTAATATATATTTTATATTATTATTATTATTATATATATATATATATATATATAGAGAGAGAGAGAGAGATATGATACGATATAATATATATAGTAAAATATATATATTCAATATGATATGTATTATATATTATATATAAAATATTATTGTATATATAATAAAATAAATTATAGTATATATAATATATATTATATAGGACATATTAATATATAGGTTAATTACACCAGTATAAGGCATCCAAAATATTTTCAAAGGGGTCATAGAGGGTTCCTAGGGTTCCTAATATGTGAGAAAGTGTACTAGGACTCCTTAGGTCCTTCTGTAAACCCCAAGAACATTAGAACACTCAAGTATGTCCCAAGGGGTCATACAGCCCTTTGGGACACACTTTAGTGTTGAAATGTGTCGAAAGGGGTCATGGAGACTTCCTAGGGGTCCTAACGCATAATAAGGTGTACTAGGACCACTTAGGTCCCTCTGTGACCCCCGAGGACACAATTGAGTGTTCCAATGTGTTCTCAGGGGTCACAAAGGGACCTAAGGGGTCCTAGTACGCCTTATCACATGTTAGGACCCCTAGGAAGTTCCCATGACCCCTTTTGACACATTGAAACAATCAAGTGTGTCCCAAGGGATCCTATGATGTCTTGGAACACACTCAAGTGTTCCAATGTGTTGAAAGGGGTCATGGGGACTTCCTATGGGTCTTAGTATGCCTTATCATGAGTTAGGACCCCTAGGAAGTCTCTATGACCCCTTTTAACACATTTCAACACTAAAGTGTGTCCCAAGAGGTTGTAGGACCCCTTGGGACACACTTGAGTATTCCAATGTGTTGATAGGGGTCATGGGGACTTCCTAGGGGTCCTAGTACACCTTATCACTTGTTAGGAGCCTTAGGAAGTCACCATGACCCCTTTTGACACATTGGAACAATCAAGTGTGTCCCAAGGGTCATACAACCTCTCAGGACACACTTGAGCATTCCAATGTGTCAAAAGGGGTCATGGGGACTTCCTAGAGGTCCTAGTACACCTTATCACATGTTAGGACCCCTAGGAAGTCCCTATGACCCCTTTCAACACATTGGAACAATCAAGTGTGTCTCAAGCAATTGTAGAACCCCTTCAGACACAATTGAGTGTTCCAATGTGTTCTCAGGGGTCACAGAGGGACCTAAGGGGTCATAGTACACTTTATCATGCGNACCCCTTTCAACACATTGGAACAATCAAGTGTGTCCCAAATAGTCCTACGACCTCTTGGGACACACTTGAGCATTTCAATGTGTTGAAAGGGGTCATGGGGACTTCCTAGGGGTCCTAGTACACCTTATCAGGCATTAGGACCCCTAGGAAGTCCCCATAACCCCTTTTGACACATTGGAAAACTCAAGTGTGTCTCAAGAGATCATACAACCCCTTGGGACACACTTGAGTGTTCCAATGTGTTGAAAAGGGTCATGGGGACTTCCTAGGGGTCCTAGTAGGCCTTATCATGTGTTAGGACCCCTAGGAAGTCCCCATGACCCCTTTTGACACATTAAAATAA